>JAVTVY010014498.1:0-69232 GCA_036873755.1 Hanleya hanleyi | reverse complement strand
GGGGGGCGGAAAGTGCCCCCTAGTGAACTTTTCTCTGCTGCTCCGAAACGACAAAACCGAGGAGGCTGAAACTTGGTGACTTTAAGCTTATCTTATTGGGGTCATTTTGAGCCTATTTTCATATACCCCCGGGCAGAGGATCATGGGTAAATTCAAAATGGCGGCCATGTGGTATCCGCGAAAGTCGTGTTTTTCAAATTTTTCGCTCCATTTTTCCACATTTTACTTGCCTAAAAGGCTATGAAAGTATTTTATTTATGCAAAACTAATTATTCTATATTTTATTTGATTTTTTTCGAGAGAAAAATCGGAAAACTGAAGATTTCGAAAAATCGACCCCAAAAAGGCCGAAAAATGGCTTCTGAGAAGATGTCATCACTGTGACGTCATCATGGCGGCCATCTTGGATTTTGTTTACATTTCCTGGTAGAGCTTGAACCCAAGATACTGTGTGGTAAGTTTCAGCGCTCTAGCCTTAGTGGTAGAGAAAATATATAGGGGGGGCACTTTCCGCCCCCCCCCCCCCAGGCTGCGATACACCCCAAATCACCCAGGCCAGATAGGGTTAATCTACTTTCCAACAACAACGAATTTTTGTGATGTCATTCAGGTATCACGTCCCAGACTCGCTTACTCTCACACACGAGTGTCAGTTGATATGAGAGCTTTTCCGCATGTCGAAATAACTGCTCCGTTTCACATAGGCCTACATCGGGTTTTTATCTCTTTGACATCAATGTCATGTTAAGCTCAGGGCCTACATCCGGGCAACTCACGTAAATGCCTCATTATTCTCAGTACGTTATCTTTCGCGTTTTTCGCGGTGAAGGGTTTTCTGCCAATGTTAATTCCCGTTAATATAACTTCGATTTAGTAGATATACCGTATTATGCAAACTAACGAGATATTTTTTATAGAAACTCCTTCCATTCCGCTTTCTGCAGAGCATTGTTGTTATTGCCTCCTGTTTGAGGATATGTTGCCCCAACGGTATCCTGGCCTGCCCGACGACGATCAGAACAAACGGATCAGAGCGAACATGGCCGAAGATTGAACATTCTGAAAAGTTTTCCCTATTTTAGGGGTAAAATCCGTGTTCCGCTTTTTGTATGTTCAAACCCAATCCTAGTTTTACATACACCCGCTAAACCACCCTGCCTCTCTCGGCAGGCCCCGATCCGCTGGGAAGCGATATTAGCCCACTAGACCTGGTTGATAGGGGTTTTCTCTATTTTACGGGGAAAAAGTCCGTGTTCCGCTTTTCATATGTTCAAACTCAATCCTAATTTTACATATACCCACTAACCCGCCCAGCCTCTCTCGGCAGGCTCCGATCCGCTGGGAAGTCATGTTAGTCCCTCTAGACCTGGTTGATAGGGGTTTTCCCTATTTTAGGGGTAAAGTCCATGTTCCGCTTTTTATATGTTCAAACCCTATCCTAATTTTACATACACCCACTAATCCACCCTGCCTCATTTGCGTACACTTCGCCATCCATAAGATGGCTTGCGAATCGTGTGTCTTCATTATCGCGGAGCGATATCCGGTGTTTTACCGGATTCTGTTCGGCTTTCATCCGGCGGAGAACAAACTCGAGAAATCTGATAAATTACAGGTATTCATACCACTTCTGAAACAGATATTGCCTGGGCTTACAAAATATATAGGTATGAATAACTTTCGTATCATACAAGAGGTGTGGTGGATCTGTAATTTTGAACAAGTCGGACATCACATGATTCGAAAATGGCGAGTTACGTTGGGGTTACGTCGGTAGACTTTTGCTGATTGGCTGACGAAGTCACGCGGTATTGATTTATGGAAATTCCCTCTAGCAGTTGCCGAAAGTAGGCTGAACATGGATACACACGATTCCAGGGTCAGTCTTACCGCGTATAGATGACCGAGATGGTTACAGGTTGACCCTGCCTCTCTCGGCAGGCCCCGATTCACTAATGGCTCCGCGACCCCTATCGTTGTGTTTTACGTGGTGAGACGAAGAAAACAAGATGCCACACCCCATAGTAAAATCCACAAGAAAAAAATGACCACCCCTATCACATACATGCATTCCCCGTATAGATTAACATACAAATGTTCGAATTAGGGGAGACCACCCGAAATTTGGTCCACGGAGGTTTCGCCTAGTCAGAGTTGTCTTCCTTGCCTGCAGATGGCAGCACGATCGACGCAAAAAGGGGATTTCTCACATCAAGCGCCGTCATTTTGTTTGTTTATTTTTGCGGAGACATACTGGACACGACACGCTCGACCCTGTGGTGGCACTGATCATGGACTCGTAATAATAACATCATATAATACATATACATGTACGTTATCGTTATTACAATTAGTCTTAGTTCCCTTGTATTCATGTCGTATATATCGGTCGCGCATAAGCTGATCTGTGGTCCCATTGTCACCACGGGGCGATGTTGACCTATTTTGTGACGTTACTTCCGGTTCCGTTCACGTGACCGGAAGTGACCTTTGACCCCTGCGCACCATAAGTCCATCAGCGGTCCCATTGACACCAGGGCAAAAGAGTCTAAAAGCTGACCGTGCTCACGGGAGCTCTGGCTCTGCCCAGCACGGTCTCTTCTGGGGACGGTCTGTGATACCAGGTGGAGTAACTCTTTACGTTCTCTGGCATTAAGAAGGACGCGACGAGTGAGAACGGCGCTTGCATATCGAGTTCTAAAACAGTTCTGAAGAGCCGAAACTACTAAATGCATTCTTTCAATGTTTTGCGATATGTATACCCGATATGCTTCACCCAAACATTAAGTTAACAATAAAATTCTTTCTATCTGAAACTATTATCGGTACATGATGTAGTGTCGAGACGAATGCATTATTTTTATAATATACTGGCCCATATATTCTAGTTCCTTGCTTTAAAAATTACGACATTCTTACCAAGTTTAATGGCTTAAATGAATAAACTTGCTTGAAAGCAAAAAAACAAAAACTATCATGATATAGAAATTAGCCAAATAAAACAATTAACTAATAAAGAAAACTAAATGATCAGAAAATATGCATCAACTGGTTTTAAACAAATTTTGGTATGTGTTTATAATATAGAATATTTTGTTTTCCCTGGAATAGGCCTATGCAGGCACTAGTATTAATCATGCTGTCAGTCTTATTCTCAGATAGATACCTCAATCAGATCGACCACAATGTCAGCTTGTTGTTTATAGCTAATTGTTTTGCTTAAATTGTGAACAACACAACTTCCATAAATATTGGTATTCACAATCCATTTTCTTGTTTTCAATAGTATTGGTAATTGTATAACACCCTCCCCTGCACAAAGAATTTAATGAATCTTTGACCTCGGGTGAACAGTCATGGTTGTATTGTTTAGTATCGCAGTGGTAAGTACTTTTGATGTAAGATTATAACAATAAACAACTGCAAAAGTCATTTATATAGCCTACTGCAGAAAGATGTAAGTCCCAGGTAGATATAGAACTTGGTCTGAAGAATCCACACCTTGTTGGAAATAAACACACAACTGGCTGAAAAGAAACATACAATTTTGCCCTTATAGCTTCATTTGTATTGGAAGGTTTGTATTGGTATAGTTCAACTGTTATATGCCGACACGGCTTCATACTTTGTAGTAATATATATATATATATATGAAAAATTTGCTCAGATATATCATTCTCTCATGGATAAATGCTACAACGATGACACAGTTATACAAGAAGGTCAAAATCTTGCAGACCATTTCCCTCTGGAATTAACCTTGCCATGGCTGTGAAGCGGGTAGCCTATTTAAATCATAGCAATATACGTTATTTTGTTCACCAAATCTCTCCAACTTTGCATCATAATTATAAGTAATGATGCCAGTACTGTATCTGTATAATATATAGTGTTATTCTTTCAGGTTGTAATGGCGGATTTGAGAGTTTTCACTGCCCCATTTGTCCAAAAACCAAGTTAAAGCCCACAAGAAAAGGTTTTAGAACATATCCGGCTTTATTTCTTCGGAGCAAAAGGCAATGTTCATATGAAAGTTAGGCAGTAATAATATTTCAAACATAATTTCAACTGAATAATCCAATAAAGCTGGGAGTTTGAAGTGTCGGAGATCATGTTGGTGAGGGGGGGGGGGGAAACGCCTGGAAACGCACCATGGAATTACTGTCATTACATTTGCATTGATTCAATTAAGTCTACCGTAATTTGTTGGTTTGAGTGACCCAGTCTGGTACTATTAGATTAATAATAATATGATTAATTTTCACAGGTTACCACATAACTGGTTGCTACCAAATATGCCCTGGACTCAGCACTGCAGCGACTTCCAGCAATCGATTACATTTCCATTGCTCTTTTTGCAACAAGGCGTTTGGGAAGAAGTCTGCCTTCATTAAGCATGTAGACGAGTGTGAAAATCTTCTCTCTAAGGTATTAAGGCTCATCTCCCATGACAACAGTCGCAATCCTCTTGTTTCTGCTTCTTTAACATCCGCAACACTTGACCCGATCAGTGGAATCATCCACATTGACCCAGAACCGATGGCAGATCCCGAAAGATATGCCTTTCCTCAACAGAGAACAATCGATTTACCACAGACCATGCCCAGTGCTGCGGCACCACCAATAAGCACGAATTCAGTTGAATGTCAAAGCTGTCATAAACGGTACCATAAGAAATATATCCGTCAGCATATGAGGGACATGCACGGGAGTAAAGAAACAGTCATCTCAAAGGGAAGACATCACCATGCAATGGTTGTTGAGGTGAAAAATGGCATTTATGCTGTTGCAAGAACTACAAAAGGCCCAGAACACCCAGTACATGTTGTCAAGAGGACAATGGGGACAGATGCCCAGGTGAAGTGGATGACCACCAGGATATTTGCCAGACTGAGTGGCGCAGTTGAAATGCCGGATTCCTCTGCGACCATCTGAAATCCACGAAATTCTGTGATGTTGGTAGTCCATGCCACCTGTCACAAGAAAAGCTCAAGGAGATGGTTTCATCGGGATTCATGAGGGAAGCGAGACGCAATACCTGCCAGTCATTAGTAAGTACAGCAAATTCTGACCATGTGCCTGCTCTCGTATTTCTACCTCACCCGATTCACTGTAGTGACAGATCTAAATTCTACTCTATCTACACTGGCACAACAAGATGGTGGTGCAATTTGAAGAGAACAGTAGTGACCATTGACACCAAGAAGTCCTCTCTCGCCTGCCGCTGTAAGAGGAAAAGCTGTGGATACAGGGGTCTTGTTAAATGGTGGCTTTTCCAACAGGGAACTGACACTTGATCGGTGATGGAGACGAAGGAGATGAAATGAAGTCTACGCGCACTTACCCTCCTACAGGCCAGATGCTAAAGACTGTGCTGGAACACACGATGACATACAAGACGATTCCAGATGAGCAAATCCCAAGTTTCAGCAAAGAGTTGTGCCCAAAGCAGTCGATTCCATCTGAAACAGATTGCGAGTAAGCTGTTACACTATCGAATGTTCTTTATTTAAAACATTACTAACAGTATACAGAAGTGCCAGTAAATCATGTGGACTGTGGACATGTTTATTTTGGATATAATGAATTAAAGTAATGAGGAATGAATGAGTGTAATTGGACAGGTACTCCGTCACACCATGGTGGGCACACTGTGTCCAAAGATGTAAATTCACAGCGTACTACATGCAAACGATCAATTGAATATTACTCCATATTATATAAATAAATGAAATAGAATTTATCATGTCCGAAAATTATGTATTTTATCTATAAACTAATTAATTTGTACAATATTTCTTTCCATAGATCCTGTGGTTCAGAACTCGGAAGTCCCCAGCTCATAACACGGAGAGCCAAAGTGATTGACCTGGTCCAGAAACCCATTCCAGAGTACGAGACCTTCTACCATGAGTCTGGCACATGCAAGATGCCATACCGGTACCAAGAAAGTAAAGATGGTCTTTTCAATTATAATGACCATTTTCTCCTATCATATGAACTCCTTATGGAAATCCGTGCTGGCCTTGTAAGTGTATTATTGAAAAATGATAAAGTAACCGACATTGCAATAATGGTAATTTATAGCATACAGATTCCAATACGTTTAAAAGTATTATCATTTAACTTGTGACTCCTTTGTTTGACATGTTCGGGTAAAGCAATGCTGTGGTCTTGTTTTATTATCCATGAAATCAAATTATAGCTAAAAAATACTTGTTTGGTTATAATTGTTTTTCCTGTTCATGACATTTCACATTTATTCCATGCAGTTGATGATGTTCCAATTCCCGAAAACCCGGTATCAGAGTTAGATGCTGATGAATTTTGGAAGAATATTCTTCAAGAGGTCCTTGCCAAAGGATTCCTGAAAGGTAAGGCAATGATGCAGTTATTCAAATGCCATGATTTAGTAACCGTGCACATCCTTACAAATCATTTTTCCTATTATTTTTAAATTCCTCAAAAATGGTACTCAAAGGAATGAAACTGTCAAACCTTTTCATGTAGTATAAATTATTGTTCAATCTTATTTCAGGTGCACTCAATCCTTTCAAATTCAAACCAAGCTACCAAAAATGGTCACCATACATAAGCCCATTCACCAGAAAAACTAGATTTCTGATCAATATAGAGCATATAAAGTTGAAACCGACAAGCACAAGACCACGAGGCAGTCCCTGAGGAAATACTCACTCGTCTTCTTGCCAATGAAAAGGTAATCTTAACTAATGCTAATTTCATATTCATGTGAGAATGTTGTGAACTAAAATTAATACAGATCTATACATTTGATTATTGCATAACTCCAAGATATCATTGGGCTTGTGATAGATTTGTCATTCCACATTCAATGTAATAAGGCCGAGATTTCAAGCAGTACTGGTGTGAAAGGAATGAATCCAACCCGGACATTTATTCCTACCAGACAATCGTTCCTTTTACACTGTTACTTACAATATTATTTCATGTTTTCCAGAAGGATATAGTAAGTCGGTTTTGCCGAACTCCGGGTATTCAGGCAGAGGGCAGCAAACTGGATATGTTGTGTCGCATCAAAGTACGTCGATCAGCAAGGCAAAGTTCAATCATGCCTATTGTAAAGTCTTGAGTATTTCAGGTATGTGTATTGTTTCCTTGATTGTAATCCATTCCATCACATTGATATTGAATTTTTTTAAGGGAAATTAAGACTATCTCTCATTCCGTGAGTGAGTGAATAGGGTTTAACTTTGCTTTCAACATGTTTCAGCTATATCACGACGGGGAGGGGAGGGACGGGGAAACCTACTCGTAACAGAGCAGATCTAATGGTGCCTTTCTTATAGTGCTGTCCCACTGAAATATCATGCCATAGGCAGACAAGACACCCCACTCAGTCACATTATACTGCATGACACCGAGCTAACCAGTCGTTGTTCTATCCTTTCAATGCTGAGTGTGAGCGAGGAAGCAACAAGTTCCATTTTTCAAGTCTTTGGTATGACCCGGCCCAGGATTGGACCCAGTACCTACCGCTACGGCTGACGCTCTAACCATTAGGCCACCACAGTGTGGTCTCTTAGTCTGTGACTTACATTACCCTTTTCAATTTTAGGAGGATGGCTCTCATCATCATGTATTCACAACGTCACATATGCCATTCAGTTTTTTTTGCGGTTTGAGTCGCCCAGAGATTATGTAGATATACTGCGTTCAATGAAGCACCAGCCTACCATAAACATAGCAGACATAGCCAACACAATCGCCAGGGTGGGTAACCGGATACAGCCAGGCCTCTTCTACCTGGTTCTACCTGAAAACAGAGTCGCTGAAGACACAGAAGACAACCAAAAGTCTGCCAGAGAGGGCACTCTCAACATCAGCATGCCTTTCCTTTCGGATGATCGCCCAAAAGCCACGACAGATCCTGCTGATCATCCCATAACTGGGACAGATGAAAAGTATATGCCCTTGGATTGGTTTCATCAAGAGAATTGCCAGATCCCAGCCGAGTTTCTTCGCCGTTCTACCCTTGTGAAAGAGCTTGCTGGACATACAAATAGGCAAGCAGCCGAGCAAATACACCGTGACAATGAACGAGATGTGTATTGACTCAACGAAATGGTCCCCACTAACCACATATTCACGTTCAGGCTTGTTATGCGTCTAAAAAATGCTATGCGGAACGAGAAACCGTGCGGAAGCAACTGAAGGTTATTCCAGAGTTTAAGTTGAATGGCCTCGGACAACTAGTCAAGAAAACCGCATCTGACCATCAATACCAAACAGCAGCCACAGTCCCGATCAGTCTTCCCAACCAAGACCATAGCTATAGTCAACCCTATCCTAACCAGAGCCAACCAACCCCTGATCAGAGCCAACCGAACCCCGCTCAGTGCCAACAAACCCCTGACCAGAGCCGCCCAACTGCTTCCAATTGTCCATGTCCTACAGCGTGTGTGGTGTAACATACAAGAGGCAATGTGTTTATGGGGATGGAAATTGTCTTTTCCGCTCAGTTGGTGTTG
Organism: Hanleya hanleyi; assembly: GCA_036873755.1. NCBI lineage: Eukaryota > Metazoa > Mollusca > Polyplacophora > Lepidopleurida > Hanleyidae > Hanleya > Hanleya hanleyi. The sequence continues at coordinate 60,722 of JAVTVY010014498.1, read as the reverse complement.
TTGTGACTGGTTGGGCTGAGCAGGATCACCTGGAGATTCGAAACCAAGCCTTCGAATGGTGCCGTTCCAACAGAACCAGCTTGGATATTTCAAATCAGGATCTAGCTGACTTGGAAGCACCGGACACATCTGTGGGAGACTTCGCATTGACTGGTCTTGATACTGTGCTTCATATCAGGTATGTACATGTATGATACCATATTCACTAAATACTTTTTTTTGTCATGTGGCAGAGTCTCGAAATTGGGTCTCTAAATGTCATTCAGTTTTAGGAGCAAGTTGATTTTCTCTAAGAAGTGAGTTTACTGGGACTATAGCTGCCTTTCAAGTGGAACTATCACATTTCTATGACGAAATTTTTCCATTTCTAATTATACATTTATTCTATCCTTAATGGCAGGTTGGATTCATGGTGGTCTTTGAAACAAGAACTGAACAACAGCAGCAAGTCTTCCAACCCAGATCAGGAAACAGTGTGGCCGATTTGTTTGTACTGTTATTTAGCATGCATCCATCGGGTCACTATCATGCACTCCTTCCAGTTGCAGGGTGCGGATTAAGAAACACTAGTGCGAGTGAGAGGACATTTCATGCTGCTAGGAAACAGGGAAACAACGATCCAAACAAGGGAAAGCGAGAGAGAGTAGGTACTCTGTCATTCAAAGATCTGCCCCTGAGGACCAGGCAAGAGAAAATGTTTGAATGGATTGGACTGGATGATGAAATGGAGTCTGCCATGGAGGATCAGCTAATTGAGAAGGATAAAGTCAAGGTTCGTCCCCAATGCATTTCCAGTTGCATCCAGGTGAACCTTCCTGGAGGATCAGGTGAACCTCCAAGACATACGGCCATTGCTTTCTAATGATGCCTGGATTTGATTTATGCAGACAAATCGAGAAAAACAGAAAATACAAACTTGGATATGCCATGTTTGTAACATAAATATGGCAGAGGGAGAAACAAGCATCATGTGTGACCACTGCTTACGACGGATGCACCTTAAATGTGCCGGTCTGAAACGAGTGCCAAAAAAGGAGAAGTGGATTTGTTCTCAGTGCAGCTAAATGAACATTTTCACTTCTAACATAAGTATTACAATTTAAGTACATCTATCTGGGTGAATTCACTGTTCATACTCATTTGTAAATCAACAAAAATGTTGAATATTTCAGGAATATTATCAATAAATATCATGAACGAACTTTCAAATAATATTATACATGTACCAAGTCGAATGGTGTAGATGTGCAGGATCGTTATCTACATTTGGAGTAAGCCTATTTTATCGAGTTATAAAAGTACATGTATATGAATTTAATTGACTTTATAATAATTATTTAATGCTTTATTGTTCATTATATTCAGGTTAATGTCTTCCAAATTGATATGTATTATTTAATGTATTATCAATGCGCTTATCGGAAAGAAGTCTCAAGATATACATGTACCGGTACTGCATGCGATTTTCTGTTGTTGTTTTTTCGACGAAAAATTTTAGTCAACAGTTGAATGTCAGCTTTTGTTTAATTGTTAGAATTATCATTCATGTATGCTGAATTGGCCCCAGTCACCCCCACTCAGATGTGCTTCATAGCCGGGCAGGGGACTCGAATGGGCATGGTCTCTCACTCATGGCTCACTTGATTCTTGGTGCATTTGGAGGTGTAGTTGTCAGGAGATGGGAATAGAGCCATCTCTGACAGACCGCACCACCAGTGCTCCAACACCATGACTGTGGAGACATTTAGGCTTCACGATAACTTTTTCAGACCTTCCGTGCTAAACCATACGCAGCGAGGAAGAATATGTGATTTGTTTTGTTTTCCAGGATTTTGGTTTTACTGAGTAATAATTGTTAAGTCATAAACGATAATAGAAAAAACGTAACAGAAAACTTTTGTGACGTCAAGGACTAACAATCACACATTTATTTACAATACTAAAATCATACACAAATTAAGTAAGGCTAATACAACAAACAAATGTCAAATATAGTCTTACTGGTCAGTGCTATACCGGTGTATACTTCACAGTCCGTGTTGACGTGCAAATCTCTATACTAGTAGGCCAGCCAAGGGATGAAAAAAAACTGTTGATGGCATCGCGTGTTAAAAGCAATCATCCACGCTTAATCAACTCTACATGTTGTGGGGATTGAGATGTGACCGGATGACATTCTCGCTTTTGACCTTAAAGGTCATTTTTAGGCCAAATAGGTCACGTGGGTTCAAATCAGGATATTTTATCAAACTTTTCGTGAAAGCTTAGTAATTGAAGATTGAAGCTGGCTCAATCTTTACCACTTGATAGTTTATTCAAGTGGGCTCATTTTGAAAATATCTGCATAATCACTGGTACAAATGATCATGGGAAAATTCAATATGGCGCCCCATAAATTTCATCCAAAACTTACTCTGAAGTAGTCAAAGTTGCCTATACATATAACTACTAATTGTAACTGTTTAACAAGGCGATTTCTAACTGTTAAACAAGGCGAGCTTCCTTTATATCTGAACACACTTGGGTTATTGTGGATCCTTGTTCATCGGATTGGAATCGTGAGAAATTCAAAGTGGTAGCCATATGTAATATATGTAGTTTCAGTATCATTACTACATGTATGCACATCTGACAGCAAGGCATTATACGACATCTTTATGGCCAATGAAGTGACACTGAAGTTAACGCCGGCTTCATCTGAGCATGTACCTGTGCTAACAGGGTCGGAAATCTGCTCTTTTTACTAGTCCCAAAACCGGAAAAGTGCTCTGGAAAGTAGATACTAAGGCATTTGTGTGTAGAATGTGGTATAATGTTTTTTCTTCTTTTTTTTCATTTTTTTTTTACAAAATTTGGACCTGTTGATTCTGAAAAAGGCGTATGCCAAGCTGTATTTGTGCATTTGACTCCCAAAATGTTAAAAATATAATGGCCGCCTATTTCACCAGATATCTCCTTAATTCGTGATATTGTTGGGATAGAATGGCTGAGACATTTTTGGGGAATTAAATTGCGTTTCGAAATTTTAATGTTGGTTGGTGTGGTCACCTCATGAACAATTAAACAAATGAGTTATTCTCCATTATAGTAATTTCTACTGATGCAACGAGAGCCTGTAAGAGTCCAGTTTCCGACAGTTCAATCACGTAGATAACACAGCAGCCAAAGTCAATTCACAGGAGTATACAGTCCGTATAGTAAGTATAACGCACCCACGTAAAGCCCGTTTGATTTCCCTCCTCGATCACTGAATGTTGAGCTATTTATACTCTATGAGGCATTCGAGATAATTCTATAAATCACGAAGTTTCCAGAACACATAGCTTTGACGCATGATCTGACCCAAATACAATCTACAACAGCTTCGAGAAAACTCCATGACTATAAGCACATAATAGAATGTAAACAAGCTTACGTAGCTCTATTATTCCAGAAATATCCACAGTGTCTAATAATAATACCATGACTCTCCCCCTCTTAAGAAAGAAAGTTTCAAACTTTCTTGACAATTCAAAACATTATTGAACAAAATCTATATTACAACAGCAAAATGTTGACAAACATATGTACATTATGTGCCAGACAAACAATCAGCAATGAAATTGTCCTTGCCCTTAATATGTCTGATTTCAATATTGCAGTATTTCAGTATTGTACACCAAACTCCATCTCAACAATCTTTAATTTTTGTTTTTCATCTTACTTATGAAAACAAGTGGATTGTGATGACTGAATACAGTAATTGGCAACGATGAAGAAGTAACATAAACATCAAAATGTTGTAAAGCCAATATCATTGCCAAATATTCTTTCTCTATTGTAGAATAATTTCTCTGATGTTTGTCAAATTTACGTGAAAAATAACATATTGGGTGATCTACACCATCTATACCTTCTTTTAACAAAACAGCACCAGCAGCAACATCACTACCATCTACAGCCAGTTTAAAAGGTGAATCAAAATCTTGTGCTGAAAGAACTGGCGCGCTCTTGAGTATGGGTTCAGGTTTTCAAAAGCTGATTCACATTCATCGGTTCAAACAAAAGTTACCCTCTTTCTTAAGAGTTGAGTTAAAGGCTCAGTAATATCGGAAAAAATTTGACAAAATTTCCTGTAGTAACCAGCCATACCCAAGAAACGCATCAGTTGTCTCTTACATGTTGGTCTTGGAAATAGCGATATAGCACTAACCTTAGCATCTACAGGTTTTACCTGACCCTGACAAGATGACCCAAGAATGTCACACGTGCATGTTCAACTGGCGTCACTCAGCCGATTGAACAGTGCGCGAATTCTCTGTAGATGATCTTCCCATGTATCGCTGTAGACAATGACGTCATCAATGTAAGTCTCACATCCTTCAAAACCAGAAGTAACACGGTTGATGAGACGCTGGAACGTGGCTGGAGAATTTTTCATTCCAAATGGCATAACTTTGTACTGGAACAGATAGTCCGTAGTGACGAATGCTGATATCTCCTTCAAACGATCTGTCAGTGGAACTTGCCAAAATCCTTTCAGAAGATCAAACTTTGAGACGAACTTGGCACTTCCCACTTTATCAATGCAATCGTCAATGCGTGGAATAGGGAATGTGTCTGTTTTGGTCATTGTGTTCCCCTTTCTGTAGTCAGTACACATCCTGTAACTGCTATCTGGCTTTGGAACGAGGATACAAGGTGAACTCCAGTTACTATTACTTTGTTCAATGAAGTCATTGTCCAATAAATACTGAATCTCTTTCTTCAGGTAGTTTTGTTTAATGGAATTCAAACGATATGGGTGCTGCTTTACTGGATTAGAATCTCCGACATTGAAGTCATGTGAAATTGTATCAGTCCAAGTGGGGATATCGGGAAACAAGTGTTAATATTGACTGAGCCGTGTTCGAAGTTCTTCCTGACGCGCTAGTTCAAGATGACACAACTCGGAATCCAAATTAAGTAATTTCGCCCCTGTCATGAGCTCTTTACAAGTTTCATTATTATCAAGGTCAGAACTAACTACACTTACAGGCTGTACAGTACGGTTAGTGCTATCTCTGTCTATGTATAACTTTAACATATTTACATGACATAACTGTTTGTTTTTACGCCTGTCGGGAGTCTGAATTACATAATTAATTTCTTTTCAATGACATAAGGACCATAATATCGAGCCTTAAGTGGATTACCATGAATAGGCAGAAAAGCCAGTACCTTCTCACCAGGTTTGAAACTTCCTTTAAGGGCATGTTTATCATAGGTTATTTTCATACATTTTTGTGCGGACTTTAAATTTGACATGCCCAAATCACGTGCTTTAGTCAATCTGGTGCGAAAGTCCGACACATGTTGTAAGAGACTACATGATTCAAGATCAATGTCTAGGAACTTTTCCTTTAGCATTTTAAGTGGTCCTCTAACTGTATAACCGAAGACTAATTCAAATGGACTGAACCCTAAAGACTCTTGAACAGACTCTCTAACAGCAAACAATAACAAATGTATGCCTTCATCCCAGTCTTTCTCAGTGTCAAAACAATAAGTTCTAATCATGTTCGTTAATGTCTGGTGGAATCTTTCTAATGCGCCTTGGCTTTCTGGGTGGTATGCAGATGATTTATACTGCTTTATTCCCAATTCATGCATGACTTGTTGAAAAATTTCTGACATGAAATTAGATCCCTGATCAGACTGAACAGACTGAGGTAGGCCGACAAGTGTGAAAAACTAACCTAAGTCCTTAGCAATAGTTTTTCTCTTAATATTCCGCGGGCCCGGATGTAGAGAGATTGGGAGTCAGACGTGTTTTCACTTCGCTCCGAGAAATTTGTCTATTTCTGCGGATTTCAGCTGATCTTAGCTCTGATTTTTGTGTAATATATTTTGTGAATACTTTTGGCAAATACCTGTGGTGAAAGTTTAGAATTATTTCTCAGTTTTTTGCTGTTCAGGGCGTTTTTCTGACTTAGTCAGTTTGGCCTGGTTTGAGAAGGCAGAGATCTGCCATTACTACCGTCTCGGTCTTTGTGACCGAGAGGGTCGGTGGTTTTTTTCTGTCTCCCTCTTCTCTGTTTGTTCGCTGTCTGTAAATATTTCGTATTTTGTTGGTGTATATATATTTCCTTGTTGGCTTGATCAAGTTTGTGGCTGGTTCTTTTTTCGTTCAGTTTGGCTTAGGTCGATTTGCACATATCTGCGTATTGAGCTAGGCTAAATACATGTACATATTGAAAGTATACTGAAGGCTAGCCCTCAGAGTACAAGATCGAGCGAGTCTTTTGTTTTCTGTTCTTTTGTTCCTCGGCATCACCCAGCAACGACCAGGTTTAGAACTGGGCTATTGTTCGACCAAGACCCGAGGTTTAGAGAGAGTGTATTGTTGTACTGCTTATATAGTTTTCACCTTCACCTTTAGGGTGAGGCTCCCTCGGGGGGTAGACAATGTTTACTCTGTCGGAAGGCACACTGTTGAGGTTTGTGCGTGTTACTATTTGTAGTTTGTAGTTGTATTGAGATTCCCTAGTGGGATTTTTTTTATTTTTATTTTTTTTCACTATGGCCTTTAGAAAGTTTGATAGGTCACTGAGCCTACAACTTCAAGGTCTACAGAAAGCTAATGCGATTGATATATATCGCGCATTAAAAGACACTGTTGGATCAGAACCGAAAGTCCTTAAAGGTCTAGTACAGGTATCAAATACCCTGTGGAACGTCACACTAGCAAATGAAATTGCCAAAACTCGACTAGTGCTGGAAGGTATTCGCGTTGGAGATCAACGTGGCCATTTTGAGGAAAGAGATCCAGGAAAATTGCTAGTAAAGATGAAAGGACCATGCGATTTCCCAGATTCTGCGATCAGAAGTGCTTTTGAGTTTTATGGGGATTTTCTCTCTGTACAAAAAGAGTTCTATTCTTTCGATAGAGAGTTTGAGACGGGAGTTCGAAGAATTTGGATGACGAAATTCAAACGTACCCTTCCTTCTTCTATTTTAGTTGGAGGTATGAGACTTCCTGTATGGTATAACGGTCAAATAAAAACATGTTATACTTGTGGTTTAGAAGATCACATGAACTCGAGGTGTCCTTTGGAAAATAAATGCCTGATTTGTCATCAAGAAGGACGCTTTAAAAAAACCTGTCCAAAGGCCAAACAAGTTCCTGAAGATAACGCAGCTAACGATAGAAAAGATGATTCCTCAGATTCTCGCCCTGCTCCACCCGCAGAAGTTCGAAAAGGACTTTCCGCCGAGGCTCTCCAGCAAAAACAGCAGCACTATATAGATTTATGGAAGACTGTAGGCCGTGATGGCAAGCCCACCGAACGTCATCAAAGGATAGTCTCCGCCTGGAACAATGAGAAATCCTCAAACCACTACAAGTGTCTCGATGACGCGATGGATGAAGGTTGTAATTCGGAAGATGAAGATGTCAGTGAGAATGAGGTTTGCGATGATGTAGAGGTCAAGTCAGGTGATCAGAAGTCGATTTCTGATCAGACTGGAAGTGTTGATATAGTATTAACTCCGGAAGTTGAATTGAAGGGTGACAACTTACCGGATACTGGTAGTGTTTCGGGTCAGGATGCACCTGGCAGTCTGTGGATTCCTTCATTAATCCTATTCACTCCGGTGTAGATGTAAACTTTACACCAAACGAGGAAGTAATGAAGGAGTTCACAGAAAAAGAAAGTAGTCAACAGTCTTGTAGTAATAAAGCTACCTCGAATCAGAAAAAGAAGAAAAAATAGAATACCATAGATATCGAATCCGGCAAAGAGCCTAAAATAGTCGATGCTACTCTCACTCCTACCAACGATTCACCCATGCTTTCAGATGAGGAGTATCTTGATTGTAATGATCGTCCGTTAAAAGGCGAGACTTCCTTGAACCGAAGGTCGAAGGACTTGTTGGGACAAGAGAGAGAGAAAGAAGTTTATAAGAAGGAAAATAAAAAAGACAAGAGAGAACAAATGAAAAAAAATAAGAAAGGTAAAAAAGAATTACCCAAAATAAAACGTACATAATGGCTAAGCTAATCTTATATAAATTTTATCTTGGCTTGGGCAGTTTTGTGTTTTATTTCTATATACAGACGAAAGATGGCTCACCCACCAACTATCATTCAGTGGAATTGCAGAGGAGTTTGGCCAAATTTAAATGAACTCCAATTATTAACTCAAGATTATGAACCATCAGCTTTTTGTCTCAAAGAGACCTTTCTGGAGAAAGCAGATAACGATAAATTTAAATTTCGCCAATACACACCTTATCATTCCTACGCTTTAGACGAAAATGGAAAAGCTACAGGCGGTTCTTCAATATTGGTTCAAATGGGTGTTTTACACAGTCCTGTTGATTTAGTGACAGATTTACAAGCTGTAGCAGTTCGTATTACCTTGAATTCTGTTTTCACATTATGCACGGTGTACATACCTTCTTCTGGTAATCTCCGGCTCAATGAACTTCAAGATCTTTACGATCAGCTCCCGAAACCTTGTTTAATGATGGGTGATTTTAACGGTCGTAATATCCTCTGGGATAATGAAGACAATTGTAAAGGTAAAATTCTTGAAAATTTTATATCAAATAATTCTTCGTGTGTTTTTAATGATGGTTCTTATACACATTTGTCCTCGGCCCATGGAACCTATTCAGCATTGGATATCTCACTTTGCGACCTTACTATTCTTGAAGAATTTTCTTGGTCTGTTCATGATGACCTTTGTGGAAGTGGTCACTTTTCCACTGTCCTAAAAGCTGTTCATTCAGCTGATGACCCTCATTTCACAAGGTTTAATTTCAAGAAAGCAAACTGGCCCGAGTTTGAAAAGCTTTGTTCACAAATCCTAACTACACATCAGCTCTCCCTGAACGATTCTGAAAATAAGCTTACAAGATCCGTATACAGCGTATTCTCAGATATGTTGAATAGAAATTGCCAACCAAAAACCATTCCCACAAATTCAATTCACCTCCGGCATGAAGGCTATAACGCTTCGTTTACAATTGAAGAACTTCATGCTTCTCTCACGAAAGCTCATGATTCTGCTGCAGGCCCTGATAATATTCATTATCAGCTTTTGAAACATCTACCGGAATCATCTATAGAAATCCTAGCACGCATATTTAATAGACTTTGATATAGAGAAGAATTTCCTCCGTCATGGCACAATGCCATAGGTATACCAGTACCAAAGCCTGGTCGTGACCATACAGACCCTGGTAATTATCGTCCGATTTCACTGACTAGCTGTGTCTGCAAAACAATGGAACGCATGATAAATGATCGCCTTGTTTGGTACCTGGAAACTGAAAAGAAGCTTACTGATATTCAAGCTGGTTTCCGGAAAAGTAGAAGTACCATTGATCATTTAGTTAGATTAGATTCGTATGTTAAGAATGCTTTACGAACATGTGGTTTCTATCTTTTTTGATTTAGAAAAAGCCTACGACACTACATGGAAATACGGGATTCTTAAAGATCTTCAAAAGATGGGATTAAAAGGTCGTTTACCCGTTTTTATTTCTAACTTTTTGAATGATAGACAATTCCAAATTCGTTTGGGTACAACTATGTCTGATCATTTTGATCAAGACCAGGGTGTCCCACAGGGCAGTATTTTGTCTACTACTCTGTTTAGTATCAAGATCAACAGCTTGGCTGCAGTTCTGAATAAATCAATTGATGGCTCACTTTTTGTAGACGATTTCAATATATCGTGTAGTGGGAAAAGTATACACAATATTGAGAGAACATTACAACTTTGTCTGAACAGAATTCAGAAATGGTGTTTAGAAAATGGCTTCAAATTCTTCAGAGCTAAGACAAATTGTATACACTTTTGCTGAAAATATTTCCAGCACAAAGATCCAGAACTAAAATTAGACGGAACTGAAATCAAAGTAGTAAAAGAGGTCAAATTTCTAGGCATATTGTTTGATCAACGACTAACATTCAAATCACATATAAATTGCTTAAAAGCCAAATGCACGAAAGCTCTAGATTTGTTGAAAGTAGTTGCCAGCTATAAGTGGGGGGGGGGGAGATCAGCAAACTCTCCTTCATTTATATCGATCACTTGTTCGTTCCAAACTCGATTATGGTTCTATTGTTTACAATGGTGCAAGCAAGTCAAACTTGGCAAAGCTAGATCCTATTCTCCATCAAGGACTAAGGCTTTGCCTCGGTGCGTTCAGAACATCACCCAAAGAAAGCTTGTATGTCGAAGCGGATGAATTTCCTTTAGAACTTCGGAGAATTAAATTATCGCTGCAATATATCACAAAACTGCATTCAAACCACTCAAATCCTGCATATAACTGTGTTTTCAACCCTCAGTACGCAGATTTATATTCACAAAAACCCTCGATTATTCCACCTCTTGGAATCCGTATGAAACTACACCTTGTAGCAGCTGGTATTAAAGTTAGTCAAATTTTACTTAACGAGCTCTTGCCAACTCCACCATGGCAGTTAGCCACACCAGAAGTAGATATTTCACTGACTAAATATAAAAAGGCAGACACGAGCCCGTGTATACACAAGAATTTGGTCCACTGAGAGAGAAATACAGATCACATCAGGCTATTTATACAGATGGTTCTAAAGATGGTGAGAGAGTAGCATGTGCTACTATCTTTAGTTCCAAAACTAAAACATATCGTCTGCCAGGTAAAAGTTCCATTTTTACTGCAGAAGCAAAAGCTCTACTATCAGCTTTAGAAGGTATTGGATCCACTAGAAGGAAAAAATATGTCATATTCTCAGATTCACTATCATGCCTTAAAGCAATTAAAAGTGGGAATTCAACTCATCCCACCATCTTGAAAATTCTACAATTATATGACACCAGATTTGATCAACAGATAGATATTGTGTTTTGTTGGGTGCCTAGTCACGTTGACATCAAAGGCAACACTGAAGCTGATAGATTGGCTAAGGCAGCTCTAAATGAAGAAGTTGATCCCGTTGGAATCCCATACAGCGATTTCAGACCATCTATCTGCGCTTATGTCAGAAAGCTGTTTCAATCTTTATGGGATACTATGGAAAATAACAAACTTCACGAGTTCAAAAAAACGGTTGGTTATACTCATCTGAACAGTCATAAGCGTTTCGACCAGGCCATGATTAGACGATGTAGGATCGGTCACACACGATTAACTCATGAATATTTACTAAAACAGGAGCCGATTCCAAGGTGTATACCTTGCCATGAAGATCTTACGGTGAAACATATTCCCATAGACTGCATAGATTTTAAGATTGTAAGAGATACTTTTTATCGAGCAGCTACGCTGGAAGATCTTTTAGCAGAGTGAAAGAGGATTGTATTTTAAATTATTTGAGAGAGATTGGTTTGTTGTACAAATTTTAATGTTTGTACCTGTTTTAACGCATTAGTTTACCGAGTTTTTGAATTGATTACTTAGAATTTTGTTTGGTCCTCGCTATATAGCTGAAATATTGCTGAATGCGACGTTAAACCTTAATTCTCTCTCTCTCTCCCTTAATATTCCGTAAAGGAATGGCCCCAGGGAACCTGGTTGAAGCACACATGATTGTTAACATGTATTGATTGCCTGACCTTGTTTTTGATAATAAACCAACACAATCTATAATCACCCTACTAAATGCTTCCTCAAATGCAGGGATTAGTTGTAGAGGGGCCTTTGGTATGGTTTGGTTTGGTTTTCCTACCATTTGACATGTGTGGCATGACCTACAAAATTCCGCAACATCTTTCTTTAAATTTGGCCAATAGAAATGATTTACAATTTTGTAATATGTTTTGTTAACACCTAAATGACATGAAAGAGGTGTTTCATGCGCTAGTCAGAGGATATCTGAACGATATGACTTTGGTACTACAATCTGATACTTAACTGCCCACTCATCATCAGGTGACACATCTGACGGTCGCCATTTGCGCATAAGAACACCATTCTTACAAAAGTAACACACAGACTCTTGAGTTACATCACACTCATCTACTGCCCTGTCAAACAACTTGGAAATGTCCTTGTCACTATGCTGTTCATTAACCAGCTGTGATTTTGAAATTTTGTCATTACAACATTCCAATTTGCTATCAAAATGTGGCTTATCAGCCTCACCATTTAAACAAACGAAAGTGCCAATGATTAGACGACTGAAGAAACTTACTGATCGGTCATTGATCAGTCATTCGATTAACTCATGACGATATTTAGTAAAACACACCCTCAAATGGATTCCACTACCTTGTATACCTTGCCATCAGAAGCATCTTAAATCAAGTGGTGAACGTTTCATATTCCCATAGACATTACAACTGAAAGAATCAGAAAACGGCAAAATTCTTGTAAGAGATGCACTTATTTATCGAAAAAATTAGCACAAAATCTAAAAGGGTCGCATATTGTTTTCAAAAACTTCAAATCTTGCTTTAGCTAATTTGTTGAAAGAGTCTTAAGTGTGGAAAGGATTTCTTTTCGTTAAAACTGATTATGGCCTATACAATTGCAACAAGACTTGGCAAAGCTAGATTGGCTTTGCCTGGGGTTGTACCCAAAGAAAGCTTTTGTAGCGGATGAATTTCCTTTTGAATTAAATTACCTGTTTCATCAGCAAATCCTGCATTACTTGGTTTAACAGAGATTTTTTCACAAAAACCCTGATTATCACCTCTTGGAATTACCTTAGCAATTAAAGTTGTCAATTTTACCGAGGACACCACCATCAGTAACGCTATATTTACGACAAATTGAGAATATTTGTCTACTAATTCAATCAGGCAGATGTTCATAATGGTGAGAGAGTAGCATGTGCTACTATCTTTAGTTCCAAAACTAAAACGTATCGACTGCCAAGTAAAAGTTCCATATTTACTGCAGAAGCAAAAGCTCTATTATCAGCTTTAGAAGGTATTGGATCCATTAGAAGGAAAAAATATGTCATATTCTCAGATTCACTATCATGCCTTAAAGCAATTAAAAGTGGAAATTCAACTCATCCCACCATCTTCAAAATTTTACAATTGTATGACACCAGATTTGATCAACAAAACAATTGTGTATTATTGGGTGCCTAGCCACGTTGACATCAAGGGCAACACTGAAGCTGATAGATTGGTTAAGCAGCTCTAGATGAAGAAGTTGATCCTGTTGGAATCACATACAGCGATTTCAGACCATCTATCTGCGCTTATGCCAGAAAGCTGTTTCAATCTTTATGGGATACTATGGAAAATAAACTTCACGAGTTCAAAAAAATGGTTGGTTATACTCATCTGAACAGTCATTTAGATGACATCTTTTTTTTAGATGACGACTCTATAACGAATATTATGGATTAAGAATACTGATCAGCGATACGGATTTGATATTTCTGGAACATCATGATGTTTTGCCGGCATAATTGAAAACTGTTGACCGCTTCTCTTTTGCAGGAAACAAGCCTATGTTTATGTATACTATGATTGTCTTTTTGAATTTGGTGCTAATACTGTTATATGGGATATGGAATAGGTCTTTGGATTATGGACGCGGATATTTTCTAATGGACGACTACTGAATTATGGATGACGGACTAGACGTTTGTAATTGTTGAAAGATTCCTGACATGAAATTAGATCCTTGGTCAGACTGAACAGACTGGGGTAGGCCGAAAAGTGTGAAAAACTTAACTAAGTCCTTAACAATAGTTTTTGCCTTAATATTGCGTAAAGGAATGGCCTCAGGGAACCTGGTTGAAGCAAACATGATTGTTAACATGTATTGATTGCCAGACTTTGTTTTTGGTAATGGACCGACACAATCTATAATCACCCTACTAAAGGCTTCCCCAAATGCAGGGATTGGTTGTAGAGGGGCCTTTGGTATGGTTTGGTTAGGGTTTCCTACCATTTGACATGTGAGGCATGACCTACAAAATTCCGCAAAATCTTTCTTTAAATTTGGCCAATAGAAATGATTTAGAATTTTGTAGTATGTTTTGTTAAAACCTAAATGTCCTGAAAGAGGTATTGCATGGGCTAATCTGAGGATATCTAAACGATATGACTTTGGCATCACAATCTGATACTTAACTGCCCACTCATCATCAGGTGACACATCTGGCGGTCGCCATTTGTGCATAAGAACATCATTCTTACAAAAGTAACACGCAGGCTCTTGAGTTACATCACACTCATCTACTGCCTTGTCAAACAACTTGGAAATGTCCTTGTCACTATGCTGTTCATTAACCAGCTGTGATTTTGAAATTTTGTCATTAGAACATTCCAATTTGCTATCCAAATGTGGCTCATATGCTTCATCATTTACACACACAAAGGTGTCGGCAAAACAAACGTCATCGATGACGTCATCTTTAAGAGACTTTTAAGACTATTCAGCCAATTTACTCATGGCTCTAGTAACTGCACAAGCAGGATACAGACTTTGAATTTCGTCTTCAACTGCATCATGGATCTGATCCAAACAAGGCTTGTCAGTTACAATCGGGTTAACCCCGACCTTATCTCCCGCAAGATCATTGCCAAGAAGTAATTGAACACCCTTAAATGGTAAATTACCTTTAATACCCACCGTAACAGGTCCAGAAATCAAGTCGGAAGACAGATGAACGTTATGGAGCGAAACGGGTGTATAATTTACAGAATGTACCTCTTTAATCAGGACATTACTGCCTGCAGATGAAGAATCAGAAAACGGCAAAATATCTGCCAACAAAAGTGGGACGCGCCCGTGTCTCGCAAAATCTTCACAGGAGTAGCATTAAAAAAATCACTTGAAAGTGACACAAAACCATTGTGGATAAATGGTTCAAAAATCTCCATAACAGGATTTCAAAAACTGTCAACCTTATCTTTGATAGAACAGTGTCCCTGGCCATCTTAACGTCATATACACCATGAACGTCACTAACCTGCTTGGGTAAAGATCTTGAAGTGTGGAAACCACTAGGCTTTTGAAAGGCATGATCTTGTTGTTTTCTTTTCAATTTAAAACAATGAGCCTTTAAATGGCCATCCCTCTTACAATAGCTGCAAACGGGAGACTTATTTTGAGTGTTAAAAGTGGGTGACTGAGACTTTGTGTTTGACCTTTGACCTTTGTAACTGGGGTTAAAAGTTTTAGGCCCTGAGAAAGAACTGGGTTTGTTACCTGAGAGATTAGACTGGAATGAACTTGGCTTAACAGCATTGACAAATGATAATTTGTGTGTCAGAGCGTATTCATCAGCAAATCGTGTTGCTTGGTCTAAAGTTTTGGCATTCTTTTCATCAAGAAATGTTCCATTATCACCATGGATACACCTTTTAAATTCCTCTACCAGCATAAGCTGTCTAAGGCTTTCAAATTGGTTGTCAATTTTAACCGAAGCACACCACCTATCAAGTAACTGTTCTTTTGAACGAGCAAATTCTACATGAGTCTGAGAGTTTTCTTTTTCACAACTACGAAACTTTTGTCTATAGGCTTCAGGAACTAATTCATAACCTTTAAGGATTAAATCATTCACTGTATCATAATTTGATGCTTGCTCTACCGTCATTTGAGTGTAAATGTTCCTTGCCTTAACGATCAAAACACCTTGAAGACGTAAACACCAATTTTCTTTTGGCCAGTTTAAATTTTCAGCAATTTTCTCAAAATACAGAAAATATTTATCAACTTCTTTCTCCTGAAATGGTGGGACGAGACGTTTTTGACGAGCCGCATCAAATTTTGATTGTGATTGTACAGGTGCATGTGTAGGAGGACTTGTTTGCGACTGTAATTCCATACGCTTCATTTCTAACTGAAACTGTTTTTCTTCCCTTTCTCTCTCTAATTCTCTGTCTAATTCTAATTTCTTTAATTCCAGCTGATGTTGCAATTCTAATTTCTTTATTTCCAAATCATCAGCTTTTTCCTCAGTTAAATCCAAATCACTTTCATCCCAAAGTTTTTTGCTAACAAAATGTTTAATAATGAGTTTCTTAATTTCTTGCTTTCTCAAAGATGTTTAGCTTTAATTTCTAGGAATCTACACAGCGTGAACAAATCCTCTTTGCGTAATTCATCAAATACCTCCCGACTAGGCTTTGAAGCAAACTGTGCTGGTTCAAATGACATGTTGTGATGTACTCCCTGACTTCACAAATTTAGACAATGTATCAATTGAGAACTATGTTGCAAAACAGATCAGCTGGCAGCTGTAATGTAAACAATGATCCCGGACAGGCCCACAATTTCTGTCACGTCATAAACGATAATAGAAAAAACGTAACGGAAAACTTTTGTGAAGTCAAGGACTAACAATCAAATATTTATTTACAATACTAAAATCATACACAAATTAAGTAGGATCAATACAACAAACAAATGTCAAATATAGTCTTACTGTTCAATGCTATACCGGTGTATACTTCACAGTCCGTGTTGACGTGCAAATCTCTATACAGCCCATGCCGCACAAATCGCTGTTCTGTATTCTGATATTTGAACACTGCTCAGTTGTTGTCCAGATTCCGACAGTTCAATCACGTAGATAACACAGCAGCCAAAATCAATTCACAGGAGTATACAGGCCGTATAGTAAGTATAACGCATCCACATAAAGCCCGTTTAAATTCCCTCCTCGATCACTGAATGTTTGGCTATTTATACTCTATGAGGCATTCGAGATAATTCTACGAATCACGAAGTTTCCAGAACACATAGCTTTGACGCTTGATCTGACCCAGATACAATCCACAACAGCTTCAAGAAAACTCCATGACTATAAACACATAATAGAATGTAAACAAGCTTACGTAGCTCTATTATTCGAGAAATATCCACAGTGTCTAATAATAATACCATGACATAATAGATTGGCTATAGGGAACTGTTTGGGGTTTTTTTTGTACAAAAGTGTTATCCAATCATTGTTTTTATTAACGAACAAATATATCACCCAACTGTATTCATTGCTGATGTATTTATATGAAAAACCGGTATATCATAAGAATATAAGTTGTAAAGTCTAAAAGAAATATTTCTTAAATATTTAAGAATACATATTTTTTGGCAAAATTCTTGACTCAATTATATTATCATTCTGAATATTGATAAAACTCATGGCAAAGAAAGCAAATTCCAAAGAACGAATTCAATCAAACAACATGCATTCACAGCATGTGTATCTACAAAATGCTGTCAGTGCATGCCGGGTCAAAGTGAACTTTTGATTGTTCTCAAACAAGTTGTCTCCCTTCGTGTACGCTCGTTTTGAAAAAAAAATTAAGTTTGTTGCTTTTTTTACCGAGATTCGGAGAAATATCCAAGTTACGGCACACTTATATGATGTCATTGTTTAGCTGGACTAGGGAATTTATATACTTCAGTATATCGATCACACACACGCCGAGAGGACGATAATACCAGACCGTCCTCCGGAGGGACCGTCCTGGAGAAAGACTCGTCTCCAGTGAGTACGGTCAGCTTTTAGGTTAGACGTCACTATTAAGTGTGTATAGGATGAAATACTGCAGAAAACAGGGCATCTGCTGATTGGCTGTTATTCATCCCAGGAAGGAATGGTTGGCATCATATATATTGAAATTCTTTTTGGATTATTTGACAAATCAAAATATACAAAAAAGCTGTTAAAGTGTCTGCAGACAGCAACATTGTGACAGCTTTTTTTCGGGTACCCCCATGGTGTTTTAGGGCATTTTTAGTTTCTGCCGGGTGATTGTCTATGGTGGCGGCTGGTTCGAAATCGAGCCGCTCATCATATGTTCAAATCGCCGATGAAGTTGACAGAACAAATCAGTCTTTCCAGCAAGGTAGGTCATTTGTTGGGAATAGGTTTTTCTGGAGATGTGCCGGCCAAATTTACTACATAATAAGTAAGGAATTTTAATAGTATTTTCACACCTTAAAGGGAACGTAAACTCTGCGGTAAAACACCGCGGGAATTATACAACAATCCCGATAGATTTAAAAAATCGTGACAAATATTTTTTCTCATTTTTTTCCAATGAATGAGACAGACGCAAACATAGAAAATACCGTGATTTGGAATTTCTTGGGGGCGCCGCCATATTTGTTTTGGGCAGGATTTTTATCCAATGGGAAAGCGTAAAATTCAGTTGTGCCGATAATCTCCTACGTCATCGGACATTCTCTGTGTCGAGATAACATGGCCGAATATGGTCGTTTTCATGCACTCATCCGTTCCCTGACTAACAGAGGCAATGTTATCGATTAGCTTTGATGTAGAATACAGCCTGATTCTAACAGATATTCTACGATGCCGGGCTGCTCTGCATTTGGCTGTCACAATGTACCAGGTAATCCCGACACGTCGCACTGTCATCCTCGTTCATGTTTGTAAGCTACGGTCTCGAATACTGCACCTCTGCAAGTTGACGCGTTTTTACCTCCAGAGGCAGAAGAACTAGTGTCCACTGACGTCACGATTCTTCGAACATGGAGGCCTCTATGTTCGTCCAGTGTAACGAAGTTAAGACGTTTAGTACTGCTTTGAAAAAATTGTAAAAAAATATCTGATAAACGATTTGGATTCTATGAGGAAAAAGCTTTAACTGGCCATGCAAGTTTCACCAGAGTTTACGTTCCCTTTAAGGCAGATTTTAACATTTTTTTGTTGTTGTGGAAAACTGCTGCCGATGCATTCTTGGACACTTGCAATCTTCTTATTAACTGTTTTCAGTTGTAAGCAAAGGACTCCAAAGGCTTGAATGGGGCCGAAAGTGGAAATGTTGTTCATTAATGAGTTGTCGGAGCTCGTCGCATTGTTCGAATGGCATGACGTTGCTGTTTGGGCTTTTATACATTCTTAGACTTGTCTTTGAGCTTTTTAACACTTATACAATTAGTCAGCCAATATCATGAGCATTGTGGTTGAAATGATCATCACCTAAATTCCAGTCTAACCCAAGCTTTTCATCGGTTAACAGAACCCCTCCAATTTGAGGATCTTAACTTGAAGTTTATATGCACCATATTTCATGGTCATAGCTCTTAGTTATACCAGTTCTTGTGTGATAATAGCCTGGTTTGCCAGCATTTTTGCCAGAGTAGTCATTTTGCAATTCAATGTTTTCGTCACCACTTAGTGTATGAAGTTTAAATATGGGCTTTTGGGATGAAGGATGGGGGGTGGGGTGCATTTTTTTCTGACAACTGCATTGTAGTATATGTGAAGATCCACCTGCATCTATTAGCTGACAGATACATGATGAAATAGTGTAGGGAACCATAGAATATATCTTTCCATGGTGTTTATCTGAAGATATTGATGTGTTTATTGAGATTAGATGATACAAGGAAATGTTGCATTTTTGCACAATATATTGCCACTATATCCCCAACTTCACCATAGAAATATGAATACTATTGGGTGATTTTTGTCTGCTTGTAGGTTAGACTTCACTATTAAGTGTGTATAGAAGATGAAATACCGCAGAAAACAGGGCATCTGTTGATCGGCTGTTATTCATCCCAGGAAGGAATGGATGGTATCATATATATTGAAATTCTTTTTGGGTTATTTGACAAATCAAAATATACAAAAAAAGCTGGAAAAGTGTCTGCAGACAGCAACATTGTGACAGCTTTTTGTCGGGTACCCCCATGGTGTTTTAGGGCATTTTTAGTTTCTGTCGGGTGATTGTCTATGATGGCGACTGGTTCGAAATCGAGCCGCTCGTCATATGTTCAAATTGCCGATAAATTTGACGAACAAATCAGTCTTTCCAGCAAGGTAGGTCATTTGTTGCAACGAAATATTGGGAATAGGTTTTTCTGGAGATGTGCCGGCCAAATTTACTACATAATAAGTAAGGAATTTTAATAGTATTTTCACACCTTTAGATACGTCTCCACCAGGGGGCACTGTTGACCTACTTGTGAAGTCACGTGACCGGAAGTGACTTTTGACCCCTGCGCAACATTATTGATATCCGGTATAGTAGGTCAACAGCGCCTCCTGGTGTTCATGGGACCGCAGAGTTTATATTACCACTACCCCCAATATAGACAGATCAGAAGTAACAGGCTGAAAAGCTTGGGTCTCGAGAATTCAATTAACACTGCTAAGGTGTAATATCTTGTTCTTAGAGGTCAGAGCAGGGAAGACAAAAATAAACAGATCTGTCTGGGATTCAAAATATACCACAACGGCCGGTATTACATAGGTAGGATTTCACATGTTGACATCTTTATTAATTTAATACCGTTCCATCCAGGTCATGGTAAGAATAGGCCTCAGCCCGTTTGGGGCACCCGTTTCCCGGGTGTGAAAATGAATAAGACCCCACCCGTGGGATGCCAGATGTTAAAAGGAATGGGACCCTATCCGTGTGGTTTCCGGGTTTGAAAAGAAACAGGAATCAAACGTCGTGATACGACTGAAATAGTGAAAAGGCGACGTTAAATCATATTCACTCACTCACTATTACCGTTCCAGGGAACATTCGAACAGCTGCCGGAAATTTGGGACACACACGTCTGTTATATCTGCTACAGGAAACGAAATTGAACAGATATGTAATCAGTATTAAGAGGCTGTATTTCAAATGCTAATTGCAATCCTCAACTCCTACATTCATCAGATTGCCGATATCCAAAATGCGTCGTCTCATAGCTAGATAACAACGTGATGTAAAGATACCATTTATACATTGTAAAGTTCTTGGCCAGAGGGTGGGGCTTGCCACATCCAAATTGTGTTTTCCTATCTTATAAGCATATATGATAGATATAAAAAATTAGTGCCAAAATTGGAGTGGCGCACATGCACAATTACATGCTTGCTGAGGCGTGTGTATGAAAACGAGCATCAGATCCTGCATTCAGTAAATAGCCGTCGTCCACATTGTGTATTCCAAGACGTGGTTGGACTTGAATTGAATTACCGTAAACTGCATACATGTTACATTTCTACTATGCAACTAATAGTTGAGAATCATATAAATTACCGTAAAGTATATATTGTATTGTTGGAAAACTAATGCGGTTTAAAAAGTTGTTTTGGTCCTGGACAAGGGCACTGAAAACCATAAAAGAGATGTAAGGGAGAGAGAATTAAGGTTTAAAGTCGCGTTCAGCAATATTTCAGCTATATAGCGACGATCAAACAAAATTCTAAGTATTCAAGGTAATAACTTAGTAATCCAACACATTAAAACATACACACATTAAAACTTATGCAACAACCCGATTTCTCTCAAATAACCTAAGATACAGTCTTCTTTCATCCGGTCCGCCAGCTTAGGGCAGCATGGTTTACCATACCGTGTTTGTCTGGCACAGGAGGTAGATTAAAATACGAAACAGATTAGGCTGTCTGAGGATCCATTGTGATCAGTGTCTGTAGAGCCTAATTTTCAAAACTCGAAATTCAATTTTTTTTGTAGTTTTGGTTAGGTCAAGCCCTGGACATAACCACTGGGCATTTAGGGGTCACGTCCAATTAATCGAGGCGCTTTCTCGATGCCTTCGAGATGGATCGAGAAATTTCTCGGCTGAAACCGGGAGGGCAGAACCGGGACCCCTGGCGACGTCTCCCGGTTTCCTCCCGGTTTCATCTCGATCGAAACGTCCCGGTTTTCGAGATGGACATGAAATTTATTGGTAATCTCGAAGGGGGTCCCGGTTTCTATATGTCCGTGATTTTTTGGCTTCCGCTTCCCAGACGATTGGAGTGTTGTTCCCAGACGATTGGAGTGTTGTGCGGGCATCAAATTTTGGGACCGCTCGTCGTATACGCATATCGCGGCCCAAAATGGAATCCCGACAACGGATTTTCCTATTTTGGAAACGGTTTTCCCATATTATACAACGTTTAATCGGTGTGTCCATGTCCTGAGGTTTTCCTAATCCAATTGAAATAAAACGTTTCATTTATCTTTAATGAATATATATATTTGAATTATATTCTCTTACCTGGATAGTTGCTTGTATATCTGACGCGAAATAAATGACATATTTAGGGTATTCGTTGCCTTATTTGACGAATACAAATAACATAACCGGCAATCATAGAATGTTTAACGTAATAACGCGAAATAAGACATGAACTACGCCCGATTTTGGAAAGAAATCGACCTGTCAGTTGTGTTAATGAAAACGACAGGTGCGCCTTCCTTCATAAATTAACTGTTGATTCCGAATCGTAGAAAATAATATGAATTCTACACCTTCCGCTTAAAGAGTTGTTTGTATATGTCCGCCATAGGCGGAGCGCGTTGTTAGTTTCACTGTGTGAAGCAATCGATTGCATGTCGGGTACTAATTTGAGGCGTCGATTTCAAATTCAACTCAGTCTGGCTTTGTAGTGATGTTTATTTCACTCCGCTATTGACCTCTAAGAATTGTCAGACGGACGCTAGGCTATTAACTGGAATTGTGAGTTTTAACGGGTTTTTTCTTTTCCATGAAGCTATATTATTGTATTTATTTCCTTCTTAGGCCCGATTGTTTTCAAATTAACTCGACATGAACTTCCCGTAGACGAATTATCTGCCAAATTTATCAAATCATAACAAGTCCTACCTAAGAGATTATATCAATAAAGTTTATAGCTCATATAAGACTGCCTAGAAGAGGCTCGCGGCAATATTGACAATCGGAATTGGAGGTGTAAATAATTCACAAGTCACACCACAGTCGGTCTGTGAAAAACCGTCGGTTTCAAACAATAACGAAGTGGAGGGGGTGGAGGAGTTAATTTCTTTGAAAGAAAAAACTGAAATAACATTGCTAGCATGCGTGGCTTAATAGTATGCCCACATTCTATTATTTGTTGCTGATTTCCTGTGTCTAGCAAATTAACCAAATGATGAAAGTAATAACACCCAATTCAGGGCGCAGTGACATTTTGGATCTACGGTCACACACGGTTTACTATCAGCGATACTGCTTTGTCCATAAGAACGACTGACAGGGAGTGCTCAAAAACTTCCATCGAGCGTTTATGTTAAAATTCTCCGCTTTCAAGTGAATTACCAGTCGATCATGTGGTCTTTAATGTCACTATTTGTCTGAATAACGGAGGAATCTCTAACGAAGCGTCAAGTCAAACTGATATCAAATAAATTTTATCAATATTTTTTCTCCCATTCTGATATACTTTCAGAAGAACCTGTGTAATTATTTTAGACTTGCAGAATTTATTTCAATGCACAGTTCCTGGACGTATCTCATAAAGTGATTCAAATTCTAAAAGCAGATTCGAAATAAGTTTCTTCCCATGCAGACCATGCGACTGTAGATATCTAGATAGACTTACAAAATAATATTAAATTATTCATTTTCAATCTAATTTATTATCCGTCTTTTAATGCATATGTATTCGCCGAGATTAATTTCGCTACTACAGAGAACTACAAATATTACGAGCATAGGCCTTCTGAATGGTTCAAACCATTTGAAGGCATCTCGATTCCATTCTCGAAACAATTCTATTTATTTCGAGGTGGATCGAGATGGGCTTGTGCTTCGAGAGAAAACCGGGAGCAACCGGGACAACAATCGATAGAGATAAACCGGGACCCTTCGAGACAAGATATTTATCGGTATTACTCGGTTATCGAGAAACCGTCTCGATCGATTGGACGTGACCCCTTATTTATGCATTTGGCCACGATTTTACAATTTTGCCCTTACATTTCCCACGTGACCTGGGAGTAACAGGGCAGCACGTATTCAATTATTAAACAAAGAAATAATAAAAAACAAATTACACATATCACATGGAATTAAACTTTTGTTCACAATGTGGCATGTTGAACAGGTAGCAGAAGTGATGAATTTGATAGTCATTTCAAGAATAGGCCAAAATCTGATCAATTATTGTATCCATGAACTTGTGTTTACCAGATCTCTTCAGAACACGTAGGGTAAATTTGATATCGTTCAGAAAATGGGTGAAATTCTGCTCATTCTCTCCCACTTTGCACTTATAAGCGAAGAATTTAGCTTGCATATTGAGGTAATTGAGACAATCTTTCTTCTCAGTATCTGCAATACCATACAAATAAGATTGCCTATCAACAGTAACGTCTAGTAAGGTTTTAATCCAATCAAAATATTTAACTATGAAGTTTTCAGATTGGGAACAGTCTAGGAAATAATGTGACATATCATCCTCTTTTTGACACTTTGGACAATCTGGAGAGGAAGCAATTTTGATTTTATGCAAATACTTTCTTGTGGGGACAATATTGTGAGCAATTTTAAATTGTAGTTGCTTGTGCTTATTTTCAATGGGCAAATCGAAAATAGGAAACAGGCTATGTGTGGTGTCATCTTGATTTGGATAATGGGCAATTTAAAAGCTTAGAATATGTTTATAAAGTAATTTAGTGCTTAGGTGCGACGTTAAACTTCAAACAACTAACCAATTCTTTCATCCGACTAAACAGATCTTCTAAAGTAGCTGCTCGATAAAAAGAATCTCTTACAATCTTAAAATCTATACAGTCGATAAGAATATATTTCACTGTGAGATATTCGTGGCATGGAATACATGTGCACCTTGGGGACTGGCTCTTTTTTTAGTAAATGGTCGGGAGTTAATCGTGCATGGTCGATTCTAGTACATCGCCTGATCATGGCTTGATCGAAGAGATGTAAATGTATATTCACACTTATAGCCTGAAATTTACTGAACTTTTTACCCTTTAATCTGTTCAGTGTAGTTAAACAATTGTAACATTAAATCAGTGATGGTTATTCGTAAATATGAATTACACTGTGACCTACGTGCTCGCTTAGCGGGCCATTTTATCGCTAGTCTCTTCAAAAATCATTGACGAGCTTACAGCCAGAATTTTGCATAAATGAATTTATTTCAAAAATACCTAAAGTTTTGCTACTTTCGGCGGTGTATTTCTTTGATAAACTTGCTATCGTATTCATAATTAGTAACGAACGAAGTTCGGTCCCGAACGGAGTTCGTTAAATAGGTAACATACATGCATTAGTTACGCGAGACAAAATACAGATACAGAACCTAATCACAAACCCAGTGTAAATCCATGTAAAGACAGACAATCACCGAAGTCTATCATGTTCAGATTTCATCGTTTGCGTGGGCGTTTTTTGCGGGGGCTGCCATATTGGATTTGAGGCAGTGTGGGTAATAGCTAAAATTAGAACAGTATCGAAATTTAATCTAAGAATATTTGCTATAGATTTGAAAAAAAGAAGATAAATATGCTAAAATATGCTATAAATTCAAGGATGAATTCCCTTCCGATTCCCTTCCGACTGATAGAATATTTGGCGAAAATACGCGAGTGTCGTCTGCACTTTCCGCACGCAAATCATGTTTGCAGAGTGCGGTCAGACCTCTTTTTTCGCGAAAATGGCACTTTACATCAGTGCAGAAATTTCATAAAATTTGGTTCTACGGCAAGAAAAAGCTGTATAACGTGTCCATCTATAACAAGCTTATTCATTAGGCTTTGAAGATCTGATGTTTCGTAAAGAGATAATCGGTTGTTCATTTAAAAAATAAACATTTGCTACGGAGTGGAGACCTGCGCCATAGCAAAATCAAGCCATTCAAGTTCTTTCCCTGACGTCCGCGTGATAAATTAGGTCATCCACAGTTCGCAAAAAGGATTTTAATTATAACAGGCAAGAAATCATTTCCAAGTAAACGGTGACACTGCGATTGTCTGAACCGCCAGATATCATCCATTCACTTCAGATTATGGCCTAGATCTAGACATTAATAGGTACGGACAACCAAGTTGCAAGTGAAAGTTCATAAAACAAACACGTTCATCAAGCTATAGTTTATTACAGATTTTATGGTGTTTAGATTCGTACACTTCTGAGGTGTCAATTCATGAATAGCTTTGAAGTCCAACAGCAAAATTTTACCAAAAACTCAAACAACTGATAAAACTAAATTTTAGAAAGTCAGATTCCTCATATTTAGACACAATCAACTTATATCCGTGGATTGTACATAGCGGTGCAAAGACATTTCCCCTAGACATCAATTTCTCCCTGGACATTTTCCGATATTTCCTCCTGTGGACATGCATTTCCCCCTTCCTATATATTTTTGTACTATGACTTCGTTTAAATGTTTAACAAAATTGAAATATTGACAAAAACAAATTTGGGGCATTTCTCTATTATTATTCATTATTTTCTATAATTCGTCATGATAAAACAATAGCTACCGGTAGTATACATACTATACGTTAACAACTATTACGTAGTCATAAATAAATTAAGGTAATGTGTTGATCCATACAATAGAATAGAATAGATGTTTATTTGCTAATTAGCACCTACATGAATGAACAAAAAAACAAAACAAAAGCACCTACATGAGGCGAACAATCAATAATGTAACATACATGTGACATATGTTTATGCTATGTTTATTAAAAGCTACGACATTGATATTCTGTTTGATACAGTGACGTCAATGGGGATTTCTCTCCCTGAAGAGCCTAATTTTAACACAGAATTAAATGAAAGAAATTCTGAAAAGAATGGTCCAGTTCTAATTTCAACATTTTTTTGAACAGAATCTTTCACTTCCCCAACTTGTGGAAATTCATCTCAAATCTCCTGTTGTGCGGGTGACGACGGCGCTGTATTAAATTGACAGAACAGCCAATCTTGTTTGGTGCCTCTGTTACCGCCATTGAATCTAACAGAATTGATACATAGTAAATGTTTATGTTATTATATCATTCAGTCAGGTTCCACACAGAACCCTGACAATAACAAACTGAACAATAGCTTCTAACTAGTACAGAAATTAAGTAACAAACTTGCCGATTGAACTAATTATTTGAATTTTAAAAACAATGTGAATATTATCATATTCTGCATAAAATATCGCCCAGTAACGTCTGTTTTGTCTTCAATGAAACCATGGGGTATTAGAAGTAGTAAAAACATGTATGTCAAAATAGTGCCCTGTTGAAGAAAAAGTAATTCATGGCAAAACCCAAGATAACTATTACAATATTTTACTAAATCATACAAATCTTGTTAACAGTATCTTAAAATATTTCAGTGTGTTACACATTTGTAGTTATAGTACAAAAAAAAAGGGAGTGAGGGAGAGTGGGGAATGTCCACAGAGGGAAATGTTTGAAAGAGAAAATATCTAGGGAAATGTCTACAGGGGTAAATGTCCTCAGGGTGGAATGTCCTGGCTTCATAAGCTATCAATCACCATTATGTCTTGTTTTTCATTTGTTTACAATAATTAGATTATATATAACTATTGTATAAACATCGCAATATTTCTGTCCATTATTGTAATATCTCTCTTCGAATAGTTTGGCATTCTTAATTTTTCATTCAAGGATAAAATTAAAATAATTCTATCAGTTTAATTCCTTAAATTAATTTATAATGAAGAAGCATCTCAATATTTTGTGGTTTATATATTCAATCAACATAATTTATCCGAGATCCGATCCAAAGTATCAATTCTGATCGAATGTGTTTGATTATACTGAAAATAATTCATATTTTCGGCACCTTGAAATGTGTGAAACATATAGGCAGTCTGCTATGTCAGATAAAGAACAATACGTTTCCCGATTGATCAAATATTCAACGCATCATCCACAACCACAGCAATTCGGGAACCTTTGGGTTGCCAGTATTTCATCAGAAATTACCAAGCCACAAACGACCAGGAAAATGAAAAGAACTCGCACTAGGCGCCTATGTATATAATTTTCAATGTCCCTTCTAAGCTTCCGTAATAGAACAGTGACTATATAGACCTATAATATGGTTTGCAAAAAAAAAAAAAAAAATGATACGAAAAAGGCAAAGTCAGAAGCGAACAAAAGAAGTATACTTCGTTCGTTTCTAGGCATTGCCTATTTCATATTATTTTAAAATATGTCAAAGGACATGTCTAACCCAATGTTCGCTTCGGAGAGCAGCAACGTCCGGAATGCACTGTCGCGAGGTTTTAACACCCCGTGCCACCCTTTCAACGCAAGTGTTGTCTGTGCTTTGCTTAGTCACGGTACGGTTGTTCGGACCATCATTTCCGGGAAAGTCCCTTGGATTTCCCAGAAATGGGTCAGCGCTGTGTCACGTGATGTTCTACTTGACAGGCTTCGGCGCAGGCACTACGTGCTGCCAGAAATGGACTTCTTCATGGTGCCGTAGCACGTTTCGTATAATTCCAGTGAAACTTCCTGGCACCATGCTTCTCGCCATGCTAAACGTTGCCATTAATATTTACTGTTAAGTTCAAACCAGCGCTCCCAATTAGCCTAATTACAATAGTGTTAGAAGTTGATTTTCCGGCGCAACTCCAAGACCTTATTTAAAATAGGAAATAACCTAAAATAAGTCGCAATGTAGAGCTGCAAACACGGGAACTTCTTTATTACACCGAAGTGTGTCTTCTCGTGATAAAATATACTGAACTACAAAACTACAAATCTACACAAGAAATCCAGTTGGAATTATGCACAACTTGGTCCGACAGAAGCTGGGTGTCCGAGTTTCTGGTTCCTCATAAACACAAATTGCATATCTTATATAGTCTAACTATAATACAGCATGACATATAGTGACTGCTATTCAAACATAGGTAACAAAGTATTTTAATTGTAATTGTTTCTCACTCCGTGAGTCTGGCAGACGGACTAATTCTCAAACCTGTCAAACTATCAAATAATAATAATAATAAAAGCTGACCGGTCTGAGATCGCCATCTGTCTGCCATGAACCCGTGAAGTGATAATATTGTGCCATTATCACGGCGGGATGAACTTTTACTTAAATCAAATATCAGCATGCCGAAACATGACAGCTGGCAATAAAATACCCTTTGTCAATGTACATTCTATAAACAGTGAAATGTAACGTATATACAAATTGTAATTAAAAATGATAAAACAGGAGAATTTTACAGCAATCCAGTATGTCTAATATTAATTAACACGAGAGGAATAAAATGTAATGTTGTTGAACACTAACAGTGAATTCTTAAGTAATTATTATGAATTGATAAGATATGAGAACATGCAAATATATGTACAAATTTATCATTATAAGTGCTCAATCGTAAAGTATGAAATGTAGTGTTTGTAAATTTGAAATACAGATTATGAACGAGAAATAGATGTATAAATATCTCTGCCCATTAAACGGATTATAAACTGGATATATGTAACTATAACAATAGCAAGCATATATGCCTGCTGTACCTAGGCTATCATTGGGGAATTCCATTATCTCATAAAGGGGAATTCCATACATTAGCCACAGTAATATATTGTATATATTACACTGAATAAGGCATGGCCTATAGAAGCGAGTGCTATAACGTTTGCCCCTGCCCTGTTGAGGTGGGATTCAGTGTGGGCTTTGTGTCACTTCTAGGTCAGGAACCACTAAATAATCGCCTCACTTAGCCCGGCCTTCCGCTCTAACATATAAAAAATTCAGCAAACATTCTCCACCATTTTTTTTTCGAGATAAGGCCGCCAGAGGTAGGGTCATCCAGTCCGACACCCAAGTTCGATATTCACTGCAGGAGCAAAAGCTATATTGTCGGCTTTGGAAGGTATTGGATCCACTAAAAGGGGGGAAAAAAATGTCATATTCTCAGATTCACTGTCATGCCATCAAGCGATTAAAAGTGGAACTTCAAATCCTCCCACCATCTTGAATATTCTACACTTATATGACTGTAGATTTGATCAACAGATTGATATTGTGTTTTCTTGGTTGCCTAGTCACGTTGGCATCAAAGGTAATAGTGAGCCTGATAAAATGGCTAAGGCAGCCCTAGATAATGAGGTTGATCCTGTTGGAATCCCATATACCGATTTCAGACCGTCTATCTGTACTTATGTGAAAAAGCTGTTTCAATCTTTATGGGATGCTGTGAATAATAACAAACTTCAGGAGTTCAAAAAAAACTATAGGCTGTACAACTTCATGAGGTCAAAAAAACTGTAGGCTGTACTCATCTGAACAGCCAGAAACGCTTCGATCAAGCCATGGTCAGGCGATGTGGAATCGACCATACACGATTAACTCACGAACATTTATTAAAAAAAGAGCCAGTCTCAAGGTGTATTTCATGCCACGAAGATCTCACAGGGAAACATATTCTTATCGACTGTATAGATTTTAAGATTGTAAAAGATTCTTTTTATCGAGCAGCTACTTTAGAAGATCTTTTTAGTCGGGTGAAAGAAGACTGTATCTCCGGTTTAATTGAGAGAAATCGGCTTATTGCATAAGTTTTTATGTGTGTATGTTTTAATGTGTTGGATTACCAAGTTATTAACTTAAATACTTAGAATTTTGTTTGATCGTTCTATATAGCTGAAATATTCCTGAACGCGACGTTAAACCTTATTTCCCCCCCTCTCTGTCTCCATTACGGCAAATTTAGAATTGAATTGAATTTATTCTCCTTGCTCAGTTATAGAGTATAGAGATAACAATAACATATACATGTACATACATGGCATGGAGGCGAATAAAAGAATAATATTAATATTATCAGAATAATGGACGAATTTAGAAAATTACAAAATATAATTAAATAAATAAAAAATTAATACCTTTTTCTCATGAATTGAATGAGACACTTAAAGAACTCATGCATGGAATTTTAACTGTTTAATATATTTCACCTAACAAGATTATCTAAAAAGGAATACTTGTGAGGAGAATCAAAGACATCATGATTGATGCAAAAAAAAAAATAATATAAAAAAGCAAAAAACATGATTTAATTAATCTTTAAATGCTCCAGCTTTAGTAATGTATTTCGCTAAATCGATAAGTTGTCTATTATGTGTATAATTCAAATTTAGTAGTTTTGCAAACTCATGTTGAGAAATATACCAGTAATAATACTTGGATAGATACTGAGTTCAAAACTCCATTAAACTAGGGCATTCTAGTAAAAAGTGGAATTCGTCGCCTACTTTATCAACAGCACAGAATTTACAAAAACGTTGTTCAGGCAAAATAGATTTATATCTACCTTTCACTATAGGAAGTCTATGATTTGATAGCCTGATTTTACACGTATGTTATAGAGATATGTTTCAAATTTAAATATGTTTTAAATTTAAATTCGGATGTGGCCATGATTGTTCTCAGATTGAAATAGAGAAGATGGTTTTGATATATTTCAGAGTCAAATATTGTAGAAATATTTTAAAATACGTCAGGACATGTCTGTACCAATCAGGTATAATGGCCAATCAAATTTCGCCGGAAGTGGAGTCCTAATAATAATCTTACACCCAGAATCAGGTTCATATTCCATGTAAGAATCACGAGACAATGCATACAATAGCCAAGTCTAGGGACAACAATGTGTCCAGACTTGAGCCTCTTCAGCTACACAAGGACTCAGACAATAGCCTCCTACATGAAATATCTACCCAGAATCATCAATGGCGGTTGGTGACCTTTTACAGGTGGATCTGTGTCTATGCAATATTAAACGATCCATGCACCGGAAGTGACGTCATAAGTATATGAATCGCAATTATGATCGGATTTGGAGGGTGATGATGGTGAATAGGATGACGTCATCGCGCGAACGCGCGCACAGTAACTCTCAGTGTATCAGCTCTGGACTGACACTTAGAGGTGGAGCAACGGACGATGAACACGGACCGATCATGACCGAAGATGAACACAACACGAATGGCGGCTTCAACCACAAGAGCAGCCACCATGATGATGATGTCACTAACGATAAACACCATCATAAACATACCCAGAGCGGCTCCATCGGCTTGGGTATGATGTAACAATGGGCAATTACAATTACGGCAATATACACCCTATCATTCCCATGCTTTGCAACAGCATGGAAAGGCTACAGGCGGCTCTTAAATACTTGATAAAATGGGTGTTTTACATAGTTGTATTGATTTTAAGGCGGATTTACAAGCTGTAGCAGTTCGTCTTACTTTGAGTGAGTGAGTGAGTGAGTGAAATATCATGCCGTAGGCAGACATGACACCCCACTCAGTCACATTATACTGACACCGAGCGAACCAGTCCTTGTTCTATCCTCTTAATGCTGAGCGTAAGCGAGGGAGCAACAAGTTCCATTTTTCAAGTCTTAGGTATGATCGGGCCTGGGACAGTCTTACTTTGAATTCTGTATTCACATTATGCACGGTGCATACGGTCTCCGTCTTAGTGAACTTCAGAATCTTTACGATCAGCTCCCTAAACCTTGTTTGTTGATGGGTGATTTTAACGACCGTAGTAACTTTTGGGATAATGAAGAGAATTGTAAAGGAAAAATTCTTGAAGATTTGATATCAAATAATTCTTTGTGTATCTTTAATGATGGTTCTTATACACATTTTTCCTCGGTTCAAGTAACCTAATTAGATATCTGACTTTGCGACCTTAGTAGTAGTTAAAAGACGGAAAAGGTCTCCTTTTCCAGGGAGGTAACTCTTGCATCCGACAGGGGGCGCCACCAGCTCAAGGTTATGGATTGCATCAGCATTGGCATGTACTGACATGTTCTGGATTGCATCAGCATTGGCTGGGTGCCAAGTTTTGACCACTATAGGTCCGTTAACCTTTGACCTTGTATTCCTCCGCGGTGATGCGGTCATGCTTGGCGGTGATGCGGTCGCCTCCGCGGAGAAAAAGTAGTCCCCAGAATTCAAATACGCTGCATGGTCCGATTGGGTCGTATGAGGTATCAATGTGAAGCATTCGTGAAGGGGCATCTGATGGGCTGGGTGCTGGTTTGAAATAGCGTCATTCTGCGCATGCGCGGTGGACCAAGGGTATGGAAATAGACGTTTTGGGATCTAGGGGAGCCACTAATGGGCCGATGGAGTCATATGAGGTATCATTGTGAAGCTTATGTGAGGGGGCATCTGATGGACTGGGTGTGGGGTTGAAATAGCGTCATTCTGCGCATGCGCGGTGGACAAAGGGTATGGAAATAGACGTTTTGGGATCGAGGGGAGCCCCTAATGGGCCAATAGAGTCGTATGAGGTATCAGTATGAAGCCTATGTGAAGGGGCATCCGCCTGGATTAGTAGCTCGGGCGTTGTCACCATTCTGCGCATGCGCAGACAGGGAATTGTGGAAAAAGGGTATGGAAATACACGTTTTGGGATCTAGGGGAGCCCCTAATGGTCCGATGGAGTCGTATGAGGTATCAATGTGAAGCCTATGTGAGGGGGCATCTGACTGGACTAGTGGCTCGAGCGTTGTCACCATTCTACGCATGCGCAGACAGGGAATTGTGGGAAAAGGGTATGGAAATAGACGTTTTGGGATCTAGGGGAGCCCCTAATCGGCCGATGGAGTCGTATGAGGTATCATTGTGAAGCCTATGTGAGGGGGCATCTGACTGGGCTAGTGGCTCGGGCGGTGTCACCATTCTGCGCATGCGCATACAGGGAATTGTGGGAAAAGGGTATGGAAATAGACGTTTTGGGGTCGAGGTGGACCACTCGTGGTCCTATGGAGTCAAGTGAGGCATCAATGTGAAGCATATGTGAGGGGGCATCCGCCTGAACTAGTATGACGTGGAACTGACGTCATTCTGCGCATGCGCAGTAGACGAAGGGTATGGAAATATACGTTTTGGGATCTAGGTGGACCACTAATTGTCCAATGGGGTTGAGTGAGGTATCAATGTAAAGCAGTCGTGAGGGGGCATCCGTCTGGACTAGTGTGTTGTCCGTGTCCGACATTCTGCGCATGCGCAGACAGGGAATTGTGAGAAAAGGGTATGGAAATAGACGTTTTGGTGTCGAGGTGAGGCCCTAGTGAGCCGATGGAGTCTTATGAGGTATCGTTGTGAAGTATTCGTGAAGGAGCATCCACCTGGACAAGTGTGTCGTTCGTGTTCAACATTCTGCGCATGCGCAGAGAGGGAATTGTGGGAAAAGAGAATGGAAATAGACGGTTTGAGGTTTAGGTGGGCCACTATTGGTCCGTTGGAGTCGACTGAGGTATCAATGTGAAGCGCACGTGACGGAGCATCCGACTGGATGGATGTGGGGTAGGAATATCGTCATTCTGCGCATGCGCAGGCAGGCCGTAGTATGGAAATAGACCTTTTGGGGCCGATATGGACCACTAGTGGTCCAAATGGGTTGTGGGAGGTGTCAAAGTGAAGCTTGTGTGGGATAGAGTCAGAATAGCGTGTTTTTATTGCAAGTCGCGTCAATCTGCGCATGCGCAGTTGGGTGTAGTAAGTAAAGCGGCCATTTTAGGGCAGTGAAGGAATGTATTTGGTGTAGAAATGGACCATCCTTAGTCTGAATGCGTCGTGTGAAGTGGCATCTTGTAGCAACGCTCGCCAACGCCAAGCTCAACGCTTCAACGCCCTGGTGAATTAGCCCAAAAGCTCTCATTTTTTCTAGACACTAATACATCGAAATGCAGTGACGCCCGTCAATGCCCGTCGTTACACCCTAGCCTAACACCTTGACGCCAAGACCGAAGAGAGAACAACAACAACAACAAGGATGAGAGAACAACAACAAGTTTTTTCATATAGTTTATTCTCCCCAATGTTACATCATACCCACGCTGGGGGAGCCGCGTTGGGTAGGTTTACAATTCAAGAAGTCTCTTGTCCAATCAGAGGCCACCATTTGGTCCTGTCATACTCGTTCTTGCCCGTTAGATGTATTCTTGGCTGTCCAATCAGAAGTCGCCATTTCAGAAAGTCCTATCTTCGGCCATGTTCGCTCTGAACCGTTTGTTCTATGGTGTAGAGATTGACCATCCTTGGTCCGAATGCGTCGTGGGAAGTGTCATCTTGCAGTTCTCGGGGTGTAAACTCCATTTGAGGGATGTCCACAGTATCTGTGACGTCGTCGGTGACGTCATCAGTACGAGTAGTAGCGAAAGAACATGTTTTATAATTGGTTCAGTGCCAATTTTTTCCCACGATTTGCGGGATGTCCACAGCATCTGTGACGTCATTGGTGATGTCATCAGTACGAGTGGTAGCGAAATTTTGATTAGTCGTCCAGTACATATGGAATGATGAGGGACACGAGTTAATCTATATATGTACAGACACCAGCACACACCAATAATACCGCCACACACACACACACACACACCACCAACACCACCACCAACGCCATCACCAACGCCATCACCAACGCCACCACCGGGCGTTGACGGGCGTCAACGCCCGGTGGTGGTGGTAGCTCCCGTGTGGCAGAGCTCTTGAATCGGAGCTCTTGGAGTTCAAAGCTTGTGGAGCTCAGGGCTCGGAAATGACGTCATCGCATGCATGCGCGCGTACCTGTGGTGCACCCTGTACCCTATAGCCCATCGTCCAATATATATGGAATGATGAGGGACACGACTTAATCTCTATATGTACAGACACCACCAAACACCAATAATACCATCACACACACACACACACCAGCAACACCACCACCAACGCCACCACCAACGCCACCACCGGGCGTTGACGGGCGTCATCGCCCGGTGGTGGTGGTAGCTCCCGTGTAGCAGAGCTCTTGGATCGGAGCTCTCGGAGCTCAAAGCTTGCGGCGCTCGGAAATGACGTCATCCCAGCCATGCGCGTGTACCTGTGCTGCACAGGGCGTCAACGCCCGGTGGTGGTGGTGGTGGTAGCCCCCGTGTGGCAGAGCTCTTGGATCGGAGCTCTCGGAGCTCAAAGCCTGTGGAACTCAGAGCTCGGAAATGACGTCATCGCAGGCATGCGCGTGTACCTGTGCTGCACCCGCACCCCGGTGTACCCTATTCCCTACGGGCTATAGGGTACAGAGCGCATGCCTGCGATGACGTCATTTCCGAGCTCTGAGTTCCACAAGCTTTGAGCTCCGAGAGCTCCGATTCAAGAGCTCTGCCACAGGGAGCTACCACTACCACCGGGCGTTGACGCCCGTCAACGCCCGGTGGTGGCGTTGGTGGTGGTGTTGGTGGTGTGTGTGTGTGTGTGTGTGGCGGTATTATTGGTGTGTGCTGGTGTCTGTACATATATAGATTAATTCGTGTCCCTCATCATTCCATATGTATTGGACGACTAATCAAAATTTCGCTACCACTCGTACTGATGACGTCACCAATGACGTCACAGATGCTGTGGACATCCCGCAAAACGTGGGAAAAAATTGGCACTGAGCCAATTATAAAACATGTTCTTTCGCTACTACTCGTACTGATGACGTCACCGACGACGTCACAGATACTGTGGACATCCCTCAAATGGAGTTTACACCCCGAGAACTGCAAGATGACACTTCCCACGACGCATTCGGACCAAGGATGGTCAATCTCTACACCATAGAACAAACGGTTCAGAGCGAACATGGCCGAAGATAGGACTTTCTGAAATGGCGACTTCTGATTGGACAGCCGAGAATACATCTAACGGGCAAGAACGAGTATGACAGGACCAAATGGTGGCCTCTGATTGGACAAGAGACTTCTTGAATTGTAAACCTACCCAACGCGGCTCCCCCAGCGTGGGTATGATATAACATTGGGGAGAATAAACTATATGAAAAAACTTGTTGTTGTTCTCTCATCCTTGTTGTTGTTGTTGTTCTCTCTTCGGTCTATATCATGGCGTCAAGGTGTTAGGCTAGGGTGTAACGACGGGCATTGACGGGCGTCACTGCATTTCGATGTATTAGTGTCTAGAAAAAATGAGAGCTTTTGGGCTAATTCACAAGGGCGTTGAAGCGTTGAGCTTGGCGTTGGCGAGCGTTGCTACAAGATGCCACTTCACACGACGCATTCGGACTAAGGATGGTCCATTTCTACACCAAATACATTCCTTCACTGCCCTAAAATGGCCGCTATACTTCCTACACCCAACTGCGCATGCGCAGATTGACGCGACTTGCAATAAAAACACGCCATTCTGACTCTATCCCACACAAGCTTCACTTTGACACCTCCCACAACCCATTTGGACCACTAGTGATCCATATCGGCCCCAAAAGGTATATTTCCATACTACGGCCTGCCTGCGCATGCGCAGAATGACGATATTCCTACCCCACATCCACCCAGTCGGATGCTCCCTCACGTGCGCTTCACATTGATACCTCAGTCGACTCCAACGGACCAATAGTGGCCCACCTAAACCTCAAACCGTCTATTTCCATTCCCTTTTCCCACAATTCCCTCTCTGCGCATGCGCAGAATGTTGACCACGAACGACACACTTGTCCAGGTGGATGCTCCTTCACGAATACTTCACAACGATACCTCATAAGACTCCATCGGCTCACTAGGGGCTCACCTCGACACCAAAACGTCTATTTCCATACCCTTTTCCCACAATTTCCTGTCTGCGCATGCGCAGAATGTCTGACACGGACAACACACTAGTCCAGGCGGATGCCCCCTCACGACTGCTTTACATTGATACCTCACTCAACCCCATTGGACCATTAGTGGTCCACCTAGACCCCAAAACGTCTATTTCCATACCCTTTGTCTACTGCGCATGCGCAGAATGACGTCAGTTCCACGTCATACTAGTTCAGACGGATGCCCCCTCACATATGCTTCACATTGATACCTCACTTGACTCCATAGGACCACGAGTGGCCCACCTCGACCCCAAAACGTCAATTTCCATACCCTTTTCCCACAATTCCCTGGTGACAACGCCCGAGCCACTAGTCCAGTCAGATGCCCCCTCACATAGGCTTCACATTGATACCTCATACGACTCCATCGGCCCATTAGGGGCTCCCCTAGATCCCAAAACGTCTATTTCAATACCCTTTTCCCACAATTCCCTGTCTGCGCATGCGCAGAATGGTGACAACGCCCGAGTCACTAGTCCAGTCAGATGCCCCCTCACATAGGCTTCACACTGATACCTCACACGACTCCATCGGCCCATTAGGGGCTCCCCTCGATCCCAAAACGTGTATTTCCATACCCTTTTCCCACAATTCCCTGTCTGCGCATGCGCAGAATGGTGACAACGCCCGAGCCACTAGTCCAGGCGGATGCCCCTTCACATAGGCTTCATACTGATACTTCATACGACTCTATTGGCCCATTAGGGGCTCCCCTCGATCCCAAAACGTCTATTTCCATACCCTTTGTCCACCGCTCATGCGCAGAATGACGCTATTTCAACCCCACACCCAGCCCATCAGATGCCCCTTCATGAATGCTTCACATTGATACCTCATACGACCCAATCGGACCATGCAGCGTATTTGAATTCTGGGGACTACTTTTTCTCCGCGGAGGCGACCGCATCACCGCCAGGCATGACCGCATCACCGCGGAGGAATACAAGGTCAAAGGTTAACGGACCTATAGTGGTCAAAACTTGGCACCCAGCCAATGCTGATGCAATCCAGAACATGTCAGTACATGCCAATGCTGATGCAATCCATAACCTTGAGCTGGTGGCGCCCCCTGTCGGATGCAAGAGTTACCTCCCTGGAAAAGGAGACCTTTTCCGTCTTTTAACTACTACTGACCTTCCTATACTCGAAGAATTTACGTGGTCTGTTCATGAGGATCTTTGTTGAAGTGCTCACTTTCCCACTGATTTAAAAGCTGTTCATTCAGCTGATTACCCTCCTTTAACAAGATATAATTTTAAGAAAGCAAATTGGTCAGAATTTGAAAAGCTTTGTTCACAAAAACTACAAGCAGTCTCTTTCGCTGATGTTCTAGATCCTATACAGTTATTCTCAGATATGCTGATTGAAATTGCTAACCAAACCATACCCACATCTTCAGGAGTTGCACATATTAAAAACTCAATAGACTTTGGATAAAAACAAACTTTCCACCATCATGGCATAAAGCCAGTACCAAAGCCTGGGCTTAACCATGCAGACCCGGGTATTAATCGTCCGATTTCACTGACTAGTTGTGTTTGTAAAACAATGGAACGTATGATAAATGATCGCCTTGTTTGACGCGTGATAGGTCTGATTATATGGATAGATACAGTCGAAGTTAAATGTTTGCCTTGTAGTCAGTATTTATTTCACACTCTGATAATCAGTGGACGGATCGACTATTTAACCTGTCGTAACCAGGGATTAACCTGCTGTAACCAGGGGGAACAACCCTGTAATGACAATAAAACAGTTATCAGCATTATCCGTTGCATTTTAGCACAACCATCCTACCCTTGGTAGACCCTATACATATCCAGGTACAATACTTAATTATTAGTTTCATCTTCCTGATTTAATACCCAGATGTCCAGTAGTTGAAAACACCACAGTAACCTAATAACTATATACTTGGTATCTTGGCCTTGAATATGTATAGTTGCGTATTACTTCCAATATATGTTATTTAAAACTTCTATATCAGACAGTATCCTTATAACTTGTAGCTTAATCGAACTCCATCTATCCCTTGTCCTTTACTGATACAGGCGGTACATGGTTTATATTAAGAACATGTTGCTTGTGAACTGATAGTTCTTATCTCTGCCAAATGTGACTGGCAGGCATTTCATAATAGAACAAGAACTATCAAATGTCTAATGGCACAGAATGTAAGTAATACTGGTGTTGAACACAATGACTCAAAATGAGTTTCTCTTAACTAAGTGAAATTCTATTACATTCAAGTAAATCTATGACACAAACTTCAAAAGCCCTGAGGGTCAATTTGAATCGTCCTGCAGCAATACCGCCAAACAGGACACCTCCTACAAATATTGCATCTCCAGTGACTAGTTTGCACAGTTCAAAGTCACTTTCAGGAATTCTCAAATCAATTAGTTTGCAGTTTCTTCTCACAGTGTAGTTGATCAAAACTAACATTCCATTCTTATCCTGTATGCTATCAATTCTAACACTTCTTACAGTGTATGCCATCAGTACTAGCATTCTTCTTACAGTGTAGTTGATCAAAGCTAACAATATCTTCCCACAGTGTATGCTATTAATACTAAGTCTATTTACAGTGTAAGCTACCAATACTAACTCTTTTACAGTGTAGTTGATCAAAACTGACAGTATCTTCTTACAATGTATGATACCAATACTAATTCCTTTTACAATGTAGTTGATCAAAACTGACAGTATCTTCTTACAGTGTAGGCTACCAATACTAACTCTTTTTACAGTGTAGTTGATCAAAACTGACACTAACTAGTGAATAGCATTATATGAGAAAAACATCAAATGAACAAACCTTATGTAGTGCAGTTTACACTACTGCTATCCACTGCAGTTACACCGCTGCGCAGAACCGCAGACTACACCGAACCCCTGTAACATCACATATACTCCATGACAATATCGATTTACAATCGGTGGAAATAGGTGGAACAAAGTGAGAATAATGTTATTTGCATCCAGGAATCTGCATTGCATTCATATAGTAGTCGTTGATTATTATACCAGAATAATTCGATGAATTTAATAAATGAAAAATCTCAATAATAATATTTAACACTAGTGTCATTGAAAATGGGACAATTTCCGTAACCATGCCACGTGGTGTACCAGTGTTTCACCTGATTTTTACTTCAGTTCATCTTATACGGGCACCAATTAATATCAGAATACTAATGCTACATTGTGCGAATAATTCTGCTTACAAATCAGCCATCGTATATCTATGACTTGACAAATGCTTACCTGGAACAACAGGCGCCAAATCTTCAGGCAAGAAAACCCATATTTACCGCTTGGCACTGAAGAACAATCGCCAACACTCTAAAAGGCATACACTTTCAGACATGGTCAAAGAGGAATAACTCTAGTGTGACTACTAAGGTCCTGTCACACTTGTTTGGTACCTAGAAACCGAAAAGAAACTTACTGATATTCAAGCTGGTTTCCGTAAAAATAGAAATCTAATTCGACTAAATGGTTAATGGTACATCTATGTTAAGAATGCTTTCGCCAAGAATGAACATGTAGTTTCCATCTTTTTATTTATTTAGAAGAGGCCTATTACACTACATGGATATACGCGATTCTCAAAGACCTTCATACTATGGGATTAAAGGGCTGTTTACCCATTTTCTTATCCAACTTTTTCAATGATAGACAATTCCAAGTTCGGCTGGGTACAACCCTGTCTGATTATTTCGATCAAGATCAGAGAGTCTCACAGGGCAGTATTTTGTCTACTACTCTGTTTAGTATCAAGATCAACAGATTAGCGACAGTTTTGGAGAAATCAATTGATGGTTCACTCTTTGTAGACGATTTCAACTTTTCGTGCAGTGGAAAAATAAACACAATATTAAGAGAGCATTACAACTTTGTCTAAATAGAATTCAGAAATGATGTCTAGAAAATGGCTTCAAATTCTCAAGAGCCAAGACAAATTGTATACACTTTTGCAGAAGGTATTTCCAACACAAAGATCCAGTACTTACATTAGATGGAACTGAGATCACAGTAGTAAAAGAGGTCAAATTATTGGGTTAAGGATAGCTGTCCCCTTAGAGGGTCAAAATTGGTCATTTTTTTTTTATTTCTTCATTCCAATATTCACTATTTCCTCTAACATTTGGTGAAAAAATGAAATCAAAGTTATAAATAGAAGTGCTTCAATATTAGGATTAAATATTTAGTTTCCGAGGCACTGGAACAATTAAACAGATTGCCTTAGCTTGGGCTTGGCTACTATTATTTTTGTCTGTTAAATTTCTCTTTCCAAAACTCATTTCCGCAGTATTATGGTAAGCTAATTATCTATTAGTCCTACTTATTTACATTAATCTACCCCCTTCTGATCAAAACCATGCAAACATCCGTATTTTTGTTTCTAATTATAACGGTGACACTTCAGTTATACACCCACCGTGAAGTGATCTGCACTGTCACAGGTGTGAACAATTCTCAGCTGAACAAGTTTTAGCAAGTTTTTTAAGTTTAAATTGGACTTTAAACCGCCTTGATGAAAAAACTTAGTGTAATACATGTAGTTATCCAGAATAAACAGGAATTCGAGTAGGTCCCATTAGACAGATTAAAAATGTATTTGACAATAGAATTCGAGCAAAATATTTGGTTTAATTCATCAGGTGTGTAGCTAGACACATTTTGCTCGATTTCTAGCCTTTCATTTTTCTGCAAAATCCGAGATTTAAACGTTTATTTCTCGAAAAATATCCATGCTACGCTTTTGAAATTTGGCATGCTTGTTACTTATAAGGTGATCTAGGACACTTTATCTCACTTTTTGTACGTTCGGATTAGTTTTTTAATTATTCAACTTTTAAGACAAACGACCGTAAAATAGTACTTTTTAAAATTTATTTTAGTAAAATAGCTGTAGAAAACAAAACCAGGCAAAAATAAAAAAAATGAGGCAAAGTTTACTAGTTCGAATTGTCTCCTATCAAGGTATACCATCAAAGTTGAAGCAAGACCAACAGTCTTCACGAAATTTCAATGGAAAAATGGACGCTATTGTTTTCATTTTAATTTTTTAAAATTAGAATATTGTCTACACAGTAGCAGCGTTGGTTATACAAATCATATAGTTGGAATCCCTACGATGTACACTTTCATAAAATATATAGTTTATTATGGTTATCTTGTATATTTATTGATACAGACGACAAATTGTCGCGGGGGTGCAAAAACTGCCTCTAAGAGGACAGCTATCCTTAATTGTTTGACCACCGATTAACGTTCTTATCGCATATAAATTGCTTAAAAGCTAAGTGCACGAAAGCTCTTGATTTGTTGAAGGTAGTCGCCAAATATAATTGGAGAGGAGATCAGCAAACACTTCTTCATTTATATAGATCACTTGTTCGTTCCAAACTTGAGTATGGCTCTATTGTTTACAACGGTGCAAGCAAGTTAAACTTGGCAAAGCTAGATCCTATTCTCCATCACTGGCTAAGACTTTGCCTTGGAGCGTTCAGAACATCCACTAAAGAAAGCTTGTATGTCGAAGTAGATGAATTTCCTTTAGAACTTCCAAGAATTAAACTATCCCTGCAATATATCACAAAATTGCGATCAAGTCACTCGAATCCTGCATATAACTGTGTTTTCAAACCTCAGTTCGTGGATTTCTATTTAAAGAAACCCTCCATTATTCCACCTCTTGGAATTCGTTTGAAACCACACATTGTAGTAGCTGGTATTAAGCTTAGTCAAATTTTACCTAACAAGCTCTTTCCAATTCCACCATTGTAGTTAGCTAATCCAGAAGTAGATATTACACCAACGAAATATAAAAAGGCAAACACGAGCCAGCTCGTATATACACAAGAATTTGGTCTGCTGAGAAAAAAATACAGATCACATCAGGCTATTTATACAGAGGGTTCTAAAGATGATGAGAGAGTAGCATGTGCTACTATCTTTAGTTCCAAAACTAAAACCTGTCGACTACCAGGTATAAGTTCGATATTCACTGCAGAAGCTAAAGCTATATTGTCGGCGTTGGAAGGTACTGGGTCCACTAAAAGGAAAAAAATATGTCATATTCTCAGATTCTCTGTCATGCCTTCAAACGATTAAAAGTGGGACTTCAACTCATCACACCATCTTGAATATTCTACAATTATATGACTGTAGATGTGATGAACAGATTGATATCGTGTTCTGTTGGTTGCCTTGCCACGTTGGCATCAAAGGTAATACTGAGGCTGATAGAATGGCTAATGCAGCCCCAGATAATGAGGTTGATCCTGTTGGAATCCCATGTAGCGATTTCAGACCCTCTATCTCTACTTATGTGAGAAAGCTGTTTCAATCTTTATGGGATACTGTGAATAATAACAAACTTCATGAGTTAAAGAAATCTAGGCTATACTCATCTGAACACCCAGAAACGTTTCGATCAATCCCAGATCAGACGAATTAGAATCGGCCATACACGATTAACTCACGAACATTTACTAAAAAAAGAGCCAGTCCCAAGGTGTATTTCATGCCGCGAAGATCTCACAGTGAAACATATTCTTATCGACTGAGAGAGCATCACTAACAAAAACAAGTCAACAACCCAGCAATCCAGAAGCAATCAACACAACACACCAACAGACATGCACATACATGAAAACTTATGCAACAAACCGATTTCTTTCAAATAACCTAAAATACAGTCTTCTTTCACCCGACTAAAAAGATCTTCTGCTGGGCATCACTAACTAGA
The DNA here is from genome assembly GCA_036873755.1 of Hanleya hanleyi. NCBI lineage: Eukaryota > Metazoa > Mollusca > Polyplacophora > Lepidopleurida > Hanleyidae > Hanleya > Hanleya hanleyi. Next base: position 16,639 of record JAVTVY010014498.1, on the reverse strand, counting down.
ATCACAGCTGGGATTGTGCTGGGGAACTATAACCCATGGAAGTCTGCTAGGATTGTGCTAGGCACCATCAACCGTAGAAGACTAGTGGGTTGTGCTAGGAACCATAATCCATAGCAGACTGCTGGGACTGTGCTGGGAAACTGCTGGGATTGTGCTGGGCATCACTAACTAAAAACAGTGTGCTGGGCATTAACCATAGCAGACTGCTGGGGCTGTACTGGACATTAACCATAGCAGACTGCTGGGTCTGTGCTGGGAAACTGCTGGGATTGTGCTGGGCATCACTAACTAAAAACAGTGTGCTGGGCATTAACCATAGCAGACTGCTGGGGCTGTACTGGGCATTAACCATAGCAGACTGCTGGGACTGTGCTGGGAGACTGCTAAGGTTGTGCTGGGCAGCATAACCCGTAGAATATTTCTGGTATTGTGCTGGGCACCATCACCCAGAAAAGATTGCTGGGGTGGTGCTGAGCATCGTCTACTGGGATTGTGCTGGGCACCATCTGCTGGGATTGTGCTGGGCATCAGCCTTAGTAGACCATAACCCATAGAAGGCTGCTGGGACTGTGCTGGGCACCATCAACCGAGGAAGACTACTGAGATTGTGCTGGGCACCACAACTCATAGAAGACTGCTGGGATTGTACTGGACACCATCACCCAGGGAAGACTGTTGGGATTGTGCTGGGCATCAATGATACAAGACTGTTGGGCACCATCACCCAGAGAAGTTTGCTGGAATTTTGCTGGGAACCATCAACCGTAGAAGACTTCTGCGATTGTGCTGCGCACCACAAACCATAGAACACTGCTGGGGTTGTAGTGGACATAATCAGCCAGAGAAGACTGTTGAGATTGTGCTAGACATTAATCATACAAGACTGTTGGGAGACTGCTGGGCACCATCACCCAAAGAAGTTTTCTGGGATTGTACTGGGAACTATCAACCATAGAAGATTTCTGTGATTGTACTGGGCACCGTAACCCATAGAAGACTTCTGTGATTGTTCTGGGCACGATCAACCGAAGAAGACTGCTGGGATTGCGCTTCCCAGATGACAAAAAGCTTGGATACGCATGCATAATCTGTGCAATTGGCGAAGTCAGATTAGCTTAGAATGCAAGCATATTGCATGGATTTTATCAGGTGCCGAGAGCTTAGAAAAGCATGCCGGTATTGAAACGAGAGAAGCTTGGACATACATGGTATATTCATGGTATTGGGATATGGCTATCGGTACCGGGCACTTCAACTCAGTACGGGCTTTCTTTAAACTCTTGGAATTCAGGTGCAAGCTCTCTCCAAGGGCTTTGAGACATAATTTTCTAAGGGCTTGGATTGACTTGGAATCAGGGAATTGCAATGCAGAAATATCAATTCCCTTGTGAATGTAGGCCATTTAGTCATTCTGTTTTCTGGCATATTGAACAACCATTTGGCAGCTATTGTTGCTGCCATTTTCATGCTCGGAACACAACAAAGGCTTCAATCCTGTTCTGTCCTATTAAAATACCCGCAGTAGATCAAATATAAGTTTAACCAGGAGCCCAAATTACACTGTATAGATTTATTGACAGTTTAACACCTTTACTCAGCAAAACTATATCTTCTGATGTAAATCATTGAAAACAAGGCCATTCATGATGGTATCTATGACATGGCCATCTCAGTATCAATTTCCAAATGTTTTGCCTACCAGCAGGGTCATATCACATAAAAATAAACAAATATGTAGGCGTATACTTACAACTATGGTTATAGTGCTTTAGTACACCTACATCATAGGCCCAACTATGAATTTTAGGGAGTAGTAAAGAATAGGAGCCATAGTAACCCGTGTGGGGAATGAGTCATGGATGAAGTTTTCCTAAAATCCTCACAATTGCAACCGTTTTCCATCTATTCAGTATTGGGAGTAGTAAAGAATCATTCTGGGAGGTTAAACGGTTGCAATTGTGAGGATTTGAGGCAAACTTCATTCATGACTCATTCTACATACGGGTTACTATGGCTGTACATGGCTCCTATTCTTTACTACTCCCGAATTTTACACAATTTGCGTGAACCTGATGAAGAGCCAGAACACTTCTTCTTCAATTATGACGGGAAAATATGATCACGTGACTGATCATATGATCATTCTAAGCTCTCTGCATGCTCCTTAGACCGACAATGTGAAGGCAGTTACTGAGGTTTAAGGTGCTTGGGAGAATTCCTTGCATTGTGCAACCAGGAGTTCAAAAGCTAAGAGTAATTCTGAACTTTCTGCAGTATTAAGTTCATTCTAAGTCCTTAGAAAGGGTTAGATTTTGCAAATCCATCCTCGTCCAAGCTTTCTCCAGCCTTTTTGCTTGGAAAATGCATGCACCTGAAATCTTATCTAAGCTAAGTTAGAATAAATTTCGCCCAAGAAGGCACCATCAACCGTAGAAGATTACTGGGATTGTGCCGGGCACCATAACCCATAGAAGTCTGCTGGAATTGTGCTGGGCACCATCAGCAATTTAAATATCCATAGTGGATAGTCCATATACCATATCACCATGTACACAGTGCGGTGTGGATAGAAGGAAATCTTACTAAAATGGACAGGTGAATTTGAACGATAAATTGATAAAATACAAATATTTTGTTAGGAAATACTTAAGGAAACTAAATTTTGACATTAGTCAACAATTCAAACATATTTGAGAATTACATGTGTAAGGAAATATATCTTTAAATTTTACGGCGAGTTTTTAATTTTAAGTCTAGATCCCATGTATAACAAGATGAATTGTGAAAAGAACAAATTGAGAAGACTGAACTTATTTTTTTTATTTAATGCTACAATGAACTTCTGATGCTACCGGTACATTATCATACATGGGTCCATGAACTAATTTGTGATGCACAATGCACATTAAGTAGCATGACTTCCCGGTTATTGGACACTTTTTATGAATAAGAGTCTGCAGGTCGGCCATGCAACCACGTATGGCCGAGAAAGTAACACTGGATAAAAGACTAGGCCTACATCTTTAGTGATAAATCGTCATAAAAAAAATATTGAAGAAAAAATACTGGGAGAGGCTGGGAACAGTAGAAAAGCAGGGACCTTTCATGGTATGAAAATGCAAGTTTTTGCCCAGTTATTGAACACTTTTTCAGTGATGGATTTATTTGAAACTATATAACTTACTGTCATATTGTTTGCCCCACAGTCTTTAGTAAACCTCCAAGAATATTTAAACATGAATCAGAACTGTAGCCCACAAACGAGTTTTGGAATGAGCGTCGAAGATCCAATCTGTCCCAAATTTTGGAGTTTTTTGGTAGTGCCCGTTATCCTTGGCTGTCAATCAGTGCTATTGGCAGTGTGAGCCACATGTCATGCTATCGTAAACTGCCCCGGAATTGTTCTGTTCTTAGACGGAGTGGCGGGGAGAAATTTACATCGTCTGCCAAACGCCGGTCACGTTGCACATTGAGATTCAAAATGCAGATTCTCTATATTTGTGGGAACATCTTCAGTAAAATTTCGTTGAATTTAATCAAACCTGCAATCAGGAACGAAACTGAGAAACTGGAGGAAATTTTCTGACGCATTTTGTCACCCAAATTTGGGTAGATACTTCATGTAGGGAGCTATTGTCCGAGTCTTTGTGCAGCTGAAAAGGCTCAAGTCTAGACACATTGTTATCCCTAGACTTGGCTATTGTATGCATTGTCTCGTGATCCTTACATGGAGTATGAACCCAAATTTGTGACGCTATTTCCGACCCGCATGAGGGCTTAACGTGCACAAATTCTGTGAGTAAACAGAAATTTATCAGCATGTCTTTGTAACTCAACTGTAAAATTAAATTTAATACAGTTGTCATGTAATATTCCCTGAAAATAGCCCCACTGAGTCTAGGTGTCCAATAATAGGGCCTGTCCATAACCGGGCAGTCAAGCTGTTTTGTCTTTTGTCCGCTGGGGCTTTTGACCACAGAAGCTTTTGTCCGTGGGGCTTTTGTCCTGGATTCGTCAGCGATATTAACCACGGTAGACTAGATCAATCACAACGTATCTGTGTTTTGGATCACAACATTTATTTACCGGTACAGACAACGTGATGAAGGTTGCTACAACAACTGACGGCTCATGACAAGTTCTACTCAAATAATGCGCGCGCTGTTGTTATTCCAGCCAGAGCAGCCAGCAAACTACTTGCTTGGAGTTGAATATTTTTGGCGATTTAATCAATTTAAGTTGCAAAAAAGTGCACAAACCAGGTGAGTAAAACACCCGTCATGTACATATAGCTCTCACCGTAGTGATATTATTTGTTGATGACAGGGAGTGACACAAAAATACAGAAACACGGATGTCCTGAATCCCGATGTCGGAAATCGGACACTGCATCATCTGATCAAGTGCTATATATATTCATATTTTCTGAGTGACAAATTTGAACACTTGAGAAAGACTGCATCCATTACACTATGAAGGCAAAGGATTCCATTATTTTATATATAATCTACGGCACTCAAAAGTCGGGTTGAATTGTTCATTTCATGTCCCCTCCCCCGCCATGTTCCAACGCCCACGGTGGGGTATTTTAGAACGTTGTTGTTGTCAGGTTGTTCTTGACAATCTATCACTGTGACACTGACCGTACCAACAGCAGATCCACCAGCTCCTACAGACTTTCGTCATCAAGATCGGCAGCTTTCCATCTGTCTCTGGGGTGATCCGTTACCGGGTCCTAACCATTTACAAATTACAGTCTTTTTTGTACCTAAGTACGGCTCTACATGTATCCGGCCATTTAGAGCCTAATTTTCAAAATTCGAAATTCATTTTTTTTTATAGTTTTGGTTAGGTTTTTGTTAGGGTTAGGGTTTTGCTAGGGTATGTTTGTTTGGGTCATCGTCACCGTGTGACCAATAAGGTTAGGTGCGACATTAAACTTCAAACAACCTGGGACAAATATTAAAAGGATATGAATCATACCCCGACATCAAAGGCGCCGCCGCGAGCTCACGCCGAATGATGTCTCGCTTGCTACGCGCGTGAGCCTGGCGAGATTCTGCACCACCATTGTTTTAAACTTAATTTGCATCGCCTAATTTTCGTCAAGAATTCATTCTAGATTTTGCCAGATTTATAGACGTTCTTCTGCAGCTATTGGCATCAGATTATTTCATCGAGGCAGGTAATATTTTGAGAGAAGAAACTTTTGAGGGATTTTCTTCGAAAAGATGCATATTTTCATGACAACTTTCGACCGCTCCGCGCTGCCGATAACTGAGCGGACGGGGCGTGAAGGAAAAACTAATTTTTTCCCTTCTTTGTGATCAAACTTCTCATTTATCTCAATATTTGAAGTATATCTGTGCTAGTTTTTACAAAATAGGCAAGCATGTCATTGACAGTACACAAAATGTTTGAATTTTCCATTTTCGTTTTTGTACATAATTGCTCGTGAAAATCGTAAAATACTAAAAATGCCAAATGTCTAGAATTCTGAACGAATCTCACAATTCTTGTACGTTTTTGTGATCGAACTACTCTTTTGGGTCATTTGTTTTTTAGATTTTTTTTTCTCTGTGCACTAGTTTTGTTTCTTGTCGTTTGCATGATGTATTCCTTTTGCCCCTCGTTAAGCTATAAAGGATTTTTTGTGGTCCCCAATCTTGGTCTAATTTGAGTTGACTGGCGTTCACATTAACGGAGCCTAGTTGCAAGCACGTGTATTCGCCCAGCACTGACCAGCGAAACAATGCGCGACTCGCAGCGAAGCACACGTGACGGTCTTTCGCGCGCAAAAAGCCAATCAGTGACGAGGCGTACTAATTAACCAATCACTAATCACTCATTAACATATCAATTAGCGAGACAAACTCTAGTTCAAAGAGAGGAGCCGCGTTTCATATCCCTCTATACTCGTCCCAGAAACAACCAACCAACCAACCTATCCGGCGATAAAACAACCCCTCCCCACTCTCTGTCTGATGGTTTTATCGAGTTTGGCAATAGTTTCATTGCCGTGAAGAGCTGATCTGTCTGCAATCAGTCTTCAAACATCAACGGCCGGTTAAATTTCTCCTGGGTTTCGCCATTATCATCATTTGGGTCACGTGATCCATATACCATGGTACGTTGCCTATCACATGACACTTGACGAATATAATGGAAGAGAAATTCAACCAGCCGTTGATGTTGGCAGGCAGAATATGATGATATATATGTCCAGTATAGCTTTTGAATGACATTTTGAAGTGTATTCGGTTTGACGTATAGAAGTAGTACAAGTATGAACACTGGGATTTCCTGGATTTCAACTTCTTCTTTATTAAACACGACGTTTCGCTAAGTCTGCTCTCAGCATTCTCAAGTGTATAAATGTACAATCAAACATGAGGTATATATATATGTACAGGGTATGATGAAGCCAATCTAATATAACAACAATATATGGTCTGAAAACAGTGGGGTGTAGACACTCCTGGAGAGTGGGCATACATGAAAGGGTAACAGAGCTAAACAAACAATAGCTGTGGTGGGTGGTTACAATGTGAGGGCTGGCTAAATAATCTGGTGTGAATGGTTATATGGCATGCTGGTATGAAGAGTAGATAAAACAGTGGTAATGTAATAAAGTCAAATATTAAGAACAGTTCAAAGAGCATCTGCATGGCTTCCGCGTCTAAAGATAGAGTTTAATGGGCACACATACATGGATACTATGGAAGTCAGTTAAGGTGTGACATATGGTCTATTGTGGTGTGATCACATCTTTCCATGCGTTCAAGATTATCAGCCCTTGGTCTCTGTCCATCTTGGGCTTGTACCCTGTTATTTCGACGGACTCCCTGATGAGGCGTGGTTTCTTCTCCCCGAGATTCGAGGCGAGGATCCTCGTTTGATCCCATGGGATGGTGTGGCCTGGATTGTTCACAATATGTTCGGCTATCGCAGATCTTTGTTCGTTGGAGTTTCTGACTGCAGATTCGTGTTCTTTCATGCGGATGGACAATGCTCTAGACGTTTCACCGACGTAAGAATCACCACAATCACACTGCACTTTATAAATAACACCTTTAGGATCGGGTGTTCTGTCTCCTATTCTACCATTGGCTTTGATGTAAGATTTCAAGGGTGGGGCGCATTTGAACCGGACATCTACTGGGGCCTGTTTTTGGATCAGTCGTTGAATTTGGTGGCTGACTTGACCGATGTATGGAAGGGTGATGGGACTGGACTGTCTGCTGGTTTGGTGGTGGTACTGGTGTTGGGGTTTAGCCCTTTGTCTATGACATTGTTGATGCGGGGTGTCGGGAAGTGGTTGAGTTCCATGAAGACGTTCTTGAGGTGGGAGATCTCATCGTTGAGGTGGCCTGCATCGCATATGGTTTTTGCTCTCCTAGTCAGTGTAGACACATGGTAGATACGATGCCGGATTTGATTTTGGGTGGGTGGTTGGATTTGTAGTGAATGTACTGGTCTGTATGGGTGGGTTTTCGGTATACTGTTGTGCTCAGGTTGCCGGATGATTTGTCAATCAGAACGTCTAAAAATGGGAGTGTCTTGTCATTTTCTACTTCGATGGTGAACTGCATGCGGGGGTGTACGCTGTTTAGATGTTGGAGAAGGTCGTGGGGGTGTACGGACATTTCCCCCAGTGGACATTTCCCCCAGCGGACATTTCCCCCATGGACATTTCCCCCAGTGGGCATTTCCCCCAGTGGACATTTCCCCCAGTGGACATTTCCCCCACCCTATATATTTAGGTTATTTTGAACATAGTTTTTAAATAATTTGGGAAAAACACCATTTTGTTAAATATTTTTTTTTATTTTCTATTAAAAGGATATAAGGATTTGACATATGTTTTACGATTAATGAGTCACATAGTGATAAGATACTATACCTATACACAGTATATATAAGTATTATACAATCTTATAACACATTTTGAAACAATACTCAGAGATTGAAGTGAAAATAGTATCGTAGCACTTTAGGCCGGGGTCCAGAAGCTCTTGGGTCCTAGATGGCTGGAGAAGCATTCTAAGCGTTCTAACTAGTTATTTCAAACTTATTAAAACCCCCGGATGTACATAACTCAAATTTTAGTCACATAATTTATATTTTTGGGGGATTCTCAAACCCAACCTAAAAGATTTTTTGTTTGTTAGAATGGTTTAACGGAGGTTCATTATCGACGAAAATAGCAACAACAACAACATGGTCGGGTGAGAAAAATGTACTAAAAGACTGTATAATACTGCTATATACTGTGTATATGTATAATATCTTATATCTATTTGACTCATTTATCGTAAAACATATGTGGAAATCCTAATATCCTTTTTATAGAAAATAAAAAAAATATATTAAAAATGTTTGTGTTTTTGCCAAATTATTTAAAAACTACGTTCAAAATAACCTAAAAATATAGGGTGGGGGAAATGTCCACTGGGGGAAATGCCCACTGGGGGAAATGTCCATGGGGGAAATGTCCGCTGGGGGAAATGTCCACTGGGGGAAATGCCCTGGATCCGGTCGTGGGGATCATCAGGTTCTTGCACAATGGCGAATGTGTCATCTACTTTGTGGAACCAACACAGGGGTGCAAAGGGTGCTGAGGTTAAGGCTTTCTCCTCTAGGTATGTCATAATGTCATGTATATTTCGGCAATCAGTGGCGACAATGGGGAACCCATGGGGAGGTCGTTCACCTGTTCATAGAGCTGATTATTGGATGTGAAGTAGGTGGTTGTGATGCATTTGTCAGCTAGATCCACAATGGACTTAGGGCGTAGTTTGGTCTGTAGGCTGTCTTTTGAGTCGTCGATAGGTCGACGCAAGACTTTGAGAGCTTCTTTCCTGGGGACACTGGTAAATAGGTCTATGCAGATGATCTTTGAACTGTTCTTAATATTTGACTTTATTACATTACCACTGTTTTATCTACTCTTCATACCAGCATGCCATATACTACCATTCACACCAGATTATTTAGCCAGCCCTCACATTGTAAGTTACCACCCACCACAGCTATTGTTTGTTTAGCTCTGTTACCCTTTCATGTATGCCCACTCTCCAGGCATGCCAGGAGTGTCTACACCCCACTGTTTTCAGACCATATTGTTGTTATATTAGATTGGCTTCGTCATACCCTGTACATATATATATACCTCATGTTTGATTGTACATTTATACACTTGAGAATTAATGCTAAGGGCAGACTCAGCGAAACGTCGTGTTTAATAAAGAAGAAGTTGAAATCCAGGAAATCCCAGTGTTCATTTATATCCAGTACAAAGGAATTTGATCCACTTGATCTCATCTCCTCATTGATATTTGTATTGCAAGATGGAATGTCAATGTTAATAGATGTATGTACATGTACCTCTGACATTCATTCTTTGGAAATCTCCAGATAAAAACACAAATTTATGAACTCAAAGTTTCAGTTGCCAAATCAAAATTTATTTTCTACATGTAAAAGAAATGTATGGAAGCCATCTACATGTACATTTATAAAGAATGATATATAACATAACATTTACTTTATGTGTGTTTCTGACCAGGGTTAGATCCAGGAATTTGAAGTAGTGTCCTTATTTGAAAACATGATATTTCTCAGGTGTCTTGCAAGAAGTCCGTAAGTCCATAATTTGCCATACATATCATAAAACATTTGACCATAGGGATTTTTTTCTTTATTCTTGCAACATTTACTGTCGATTCATGGTCAAGTTCACTTTTTGGCTGTTCCAAGTATGTTTTCAGAAATAAAATTATTTGATTTTATGCAAAAATCAGTCATTTGATTCTATACTTGTGTCCTTTTTACGGACGCTGTGGGACCCTAGATCTAACCCTGCTGACAATCACATGCCTGAGAAGAAGCAACTTAGCATGATAACTGTCACCACAAGCAGATTAAATAGTTTGTTGTACATGTAAGTGGTTGTGTTTCATCTTAATTTGTGTTGCCTCCTCCCCCCCCCCCCCACATCTGTGATTTTCAAAAGGTGTCTGATGGGAGAAAGGAGTTCATACTCCATGTAAGGATCACGAGACAATGCATACAATAGCCAAGTCTGGGGACAACAATGTGTCTAGACTTGAGCCTTGAGCTAGCTTCCTGAAGTATCTACCAAGAAGGTAATCATTTTTATACGTCCGCTTGGCGGACGTATTATGTGATGGCGGTTTCCGTCCGTCTGCCCGTGTGTCCGTCCGTCCGTCTGTCCGTCCCTCGTGTCTGGTCTATACCTCGGACAGTTTTCTATCTACAGTTCTAATTTTTGGTGAGTGGATACCCTACGGGGAGAAGATATGTCGCATACCAAAATGAAGGTCACGGTCAAAGGTCACTGGTCATTGAGACCCCAAAATCGTGAAATTGTTAAAAATCATGATTTTTTTAGCCCATTGAGTAATTACGGGGAGATGGTTTGTCATGTACCAAAATTTAGGTCAAGGTCACTGTGACTCCAGAATCAAGAAATCTTTGAAAATTACTTTTTTTTGTGTCAGTAGATATATTAGGGGGGCATGATGTATCACGTACCAAAATGTAGATCAAGGTCACTGTGGCCCCTAAAATCATGAAATTCATAAAACTCATGATTTTTTTGTGTCCATTGATGCATTGATGGAAGACGATGTGTCGTGTACCAAAATTTAGGTCAAGGTCACTGTGAGCCCAAAATCAGGAAATCATAGTCACATTTCCATATGCCTGTCGAAGACGAGGTCATGTAATGCGATGTTGCGTTCTGTCCATTCATCCATCACCATTTGTTGTCCATGCGATATCTCCAGTTTCAAGGTATGGAATGGTATCAAATACCTTAGTGGCATGGCGAAGAGGAGCCATACATCAATTTGTCAAAGGTCAAGGTCACAGTCCCCCAAAACTTAATCAAGTTTAGCTGACTGTATGTGTTAGTTTGGAATATTTAGAGTTCTCTCCCCTACATGTATATCATGGCATTTGTCCTGTGGAGTTGTCTCCCATGTTTGAAACAGCTACATTTAGTTAAACTGTAGTGAAATAAAAACCATACATTTACTAATTTAACAGGGAGGGGGGCCCTTTATGAAATTCATACCTAACCTGTTTATCAACTCAAGAACAAGAACAAAGCTTTACTTCATCACTTTCTTCTTCCTTCATGAAAAATTCTCTCTTCTGAAAGAAATCCATTTGCAGGAAAACTATTGTCGATTTCAGTGTGGGATATGTGAGCTCTCGGTTCTTGCTCCAAGGTCAACTAGTTTCCAAGATTTAGGCTCATTTTAGTTTATCATTCAAGTTTAGATGGGATATATGTTACATTCTCAAAAGCACAAAATTGTAGACCTTTCTCTGGATTGCTAGCTACCAATTGGAATCAAGGCTATTAAACAAGCTTGGAATTTGGACAAATGTAATTTCAGATATACGGGCATATATATTGAAGCCCCTTGGGCTCTTGTTCACTGTCATATTGATATAAATGTCTGAACATATTTCACCGCCTTAATTAAACCAAACACTAATGAGGTAACAGGGCTAGTAACAAAAAGAAGAGACACACTTGGCAATGGTGTTGACCAGTAGTTTTCCAGTGAATGTTAGGTTTGTGTGGGACTTGACCTGTTGAATATGGGTGCTGATTCTTTCTTATGAATTTCAAAGATGTCCATCTCATGTATAAATGTACATGTGTACATGGCATATATACAGTAAGCTTATGTCATATTGAATTGTTGCCATTGTCGGAATGATAAGTACTGATATATTTTAATTTATTTATTTATTTATTTATTTTTTTGAGACAGCCTCCATGGTGCAACTGGGACCTCCTTTGCGAACGAGGATTTCCTGATATGAAACTATTACAGCTGGAAGGATGATTTAGTGTGAGTAGTGTCATAAACTCATTGGTGAACATGTCTGGCACTCCAGGCGCAAAAGGCGACAATGCTGAAGTCGCTGGAGAAGATGAGCCCATGCAAACGGATGCCACTCCATATTGTTCAGCTACATATCCAGATTCCACCCCCCGACCCGAGAGTACACCGATCCAAGAGGAAGGTCAGCAGGGTCACAGGTCATCAGCACAAAGCGAGCCTCAGGGCCGAGGAGACACCCGACCTACGCGCAACCGTCTGGTGAATGAAGAAACTCTACGGGACTTGCCGCCAGGAATCCGAGCAAGTGTTCATCAAACACTTCGAAATGCGGAACAGACTCTTGACGCAGCTGGCATACATGTAAACCCTGGAACTGGTTTTAAAGTGAGTCTGCGCTTTATTTTATGATTATCTCACCCAATTTTGACCAAAATGGTATTCTCATCGTTAGAGTATTTCTCGTCTTTTAAGACTAACTTGTGACTGCGATATCCCCTGAGGAAATAAAGTCAGGTTGTCCAAATTCATACAATAGTTGTAGCTTGCAATGGGCCAGAAACCTACTGGCGTGATTGTGGGTACAGTTGATAAGCTTATAGCTGCTTTCATGGCATCATGTTCACAGTCAATTGTGAAAACCTTTCCCCCTCCTGTTATTAAACTGTAAGCATCTTATTTGGAACAGCATGTTTGTTTAACATGGGGAAAAACTATGATTTACACAATTGTTGGGCCTTCACAATTTCAATTTGGTTGCATTATGTAGCTGTGTACCATACATTTATAACCATCTGAAATTTGATCCGTTGGCATTCACTAAAACTAAATTTGTTAGTACCGTGTAGTAAAAATACATGCAAACAGTTCATGCATATCAGCCATTCCAAGGTGACTCCCGTGACATTGCTACTCATGCGGACGTATTATGTGATGGCGGTTTCCGTCCGTCTGTCCGTCTGTCCGGTTCTCGTGTCCGGTCTATATCTGGGACAGTTTCCTATCCACAGCTCCAATTTTTGGTGAGTGGATACCCTACGGGGAGACGATGTGTCACGTACCAAAATGAAGGTCGAGGTCACAGGTCAAAGGTCACGGGCCTAAAAAACAGGAAATCACTGAAGTGTTCGTGTCCGGTCTATATCTGTGAACGTTTTCTATCCACAGTTGCAACTTTTTGTGAGTGGATACGCCAGGTGGAGACGATGTGTCGCGTACCAAAATTGAGGTCGAGATCAGAGGTCAAAGGTCACTGTTGCCAAAAATCAGGAAATCATTGATCGTTGACAGTTTTCTATCTACAGTTCTAATTTTTGGTGAGGGGATGCCCTAGGGGAGGGACGATGTGTTGCATATTAAATGTAGGTCAAGGTCAGAGGTCAAAGGTCAGTGTGATCGCAAAAAATCAGGAAATCATTAAAAATTTCTAATTTGTTGCGAGTGGATTCAATAGGCGGAAATGAAGTGATGCATACCAAAAATTAGGTCAAGGTCAAAGGTCACTGACCCTAAAATTAGGAAATTTTTAAACATAACATTTTTTGTGTCAGTAGATACATTAGGGGGACACAATGTGTCACATACCAAAATGGGAGACGGTTTGTCATGTACCAAAATTTAGGTCAAGGTCAAAGGTCAAGGTCACTGTGACCCCAAAATCAGGAAATCATTAAAAATCATGATTTTTTGTGTGCATTGATAGATTGAGGGAAGACGACGTGTTGTGTACCAAAATTGAGGTCAAGGTCAAAGGTCAAGGTCACTGTGACCCCAAAGTCAGGAAATCATTAAAAATCATGATTTTTTGTGTGCATTGATAGATTGAGGGAAGACGATGTGTTGTGTACCAAAATTGAGGTCACGGTCAAAGGTCAAGGTCACTGTGACCCCAAAATCAAGAAATCATTAAAAGTCACATTTTCATATGCCTGTCGAAGACGAGGTCGTGTAATGCGATGTTGCGTTCTGTCCATTCATCCATTAACATTTGTTGTCCATGCGATAGCTCTAGTTTCAAGGTATGGATTGGTACCCCATACATTTACTAATTTAACGGGAGAGGAGTCCTTTATGAACTTCACACCTGTTTATTAACTCAAGAACAAAGGTTTACTTCATCACTTTCTTCTTCCTTCATGAAAAATTCTCTCGTCTGAAAGGAATCCATTTGCAGGAAAACTACTATTTTCTTGTGTTTGACTATTGTCGATTTCAGTGTGGGATATGTGAGCTCTCAGCTCTTGCTTCAAGGTCAACTAGTTACCAAGAGTTAAGCTCATTTTAGTTTATCATTCAATATAAGATGTGATATATGTTACATTCTCATAAGCAAAAAATTGTAGACCGTTCTCTGGATTGCTAGATCAATTGGAATCAAGGCTATTAAACAACCTTGAAATTTGAACCAATGTAATTCCAGATATACGGGCGTATATTGAAGCCCCTTGGGCTCTTGTTTCATTTGTTTTCCGCTCCAGCTTCCAAATTCTAAAACTAATATGCAGTGCTATTTACTTCTTCTGAACAGTAATAACAGGTCACTATTTTGAATAATATTTTTTTCCAATTCAGTTACAACTTCAAAGCAAAAATTTAAAACTAAAAACGTGACTCCCGTGACAGCTGCGATCGAAAAAAGATTGACTGCCTTCCCATTTTGTTCTTGTTGTACATGTAGCCTAAGATATGCGATGTTGGTCCACACAGTAATCTACTTGAAGGTTTCAAGATTTATAAATAAATTAAATTTATAAACAAAGAAGAACCACATGGTCTTACAGATCACTGAAAGTATGTGACTCCCGTGACAAGAAAATGTGACTCCCGTGACAAGTAGCACCCTTATCATGAAACAACTTACATAAAATATTTCTTACATTATTTTATTCACAAGAAAACTGAAATAATACAAAACCGGATAAGTTGAAGCACAAATTCTCTTCCATACAGCCATTATGTACCCAGTTCCTTATATAAAGGTGACTCTTGTGACATCGCTACTCATTCTTTCATTTGTTTTCCGCTCTAGCTTCCAAATTCCAAAACTAATATGAAGTGTTATTTACTTCTTCTAAACAGTAAAAAGAGGTCATTATTTTGAATAATATTGTTTTCCAATTCAGTACAACTTCAAATCTAAAATTGAAAAAGAAAATCGTGACTCCCGTGACAGCTGCGATCGAAAAAAGATTGACTGCCTTCGGCTTCCCATTTTGTTCTTGTTGTAGCCTTCAAGATAAGATATGCGATGTTGGTCCACACAGTAATCTACTTGAAGGTTTCAAGATTTATAAATAAATTAAATTGATAAACAAAGAAGAACCACATGGTCTTACAGATCACTGAAAGTATGTGACTCCCGTGACAGAAAAATGTGACTCCCGTGACAAGTAGCACCTTTATCATGAAACAACTTACATGTACATAAAATATTTCTTACATTATTTTATTCACAAGAAAATTGAAATAATACAAAATCAGTCTATGAAGAACAGTTACAGCTTTTTTCTTTCTTGGTCTTTACAGCAATGTGCCTTTTGCCTGTTTGGTAGCCCTACTCAAGAAATGCTTTGCTGAGTATGCTTTTGGACTGTTTTCACAAGTGGGAATTGATAGTAACCGTTTCTTTTCTCGACATTTCCACTGTTGATCCCTGTCAAACAGCCTTTTCTTTTCCAGATGTTTTGCTTTATCTTCTTCAGTTAATTTTGTGAATTCCCTTCCCTTTGTTTCCTTATACTTATTACGGTCTACACTTTTGTTTATGAACAGCAAATGGAGCATGGTTTGATGTTACATGTAACTTCTCCCTCCTTTTTCTCTGCCTTTCTGTAGCTGTTAGTGGCATTTTGGATCAACCATTTTAGAAAGTAATAATATAATAACAAATGTGCAGAAAAAAATAAAATTAACACATTAAATAGTTTGCTGGATAACAAAGCCTGTACAGTGTGACTCCCGTGACAAAGAAACTGTGACTCCCGTGACAGCCTTTTAAGAAGATTTTCTAGCAAATATAATACATTTAGATTTAATATTAGTCAGATTTTAGTTGATGTTTTAATAGATGATTTATAAACATAAACTGTTTATCTGTACATGTAGATGAGATAGGTCTTAGAGAGCAAAACAATTATACTCACTTTTGTGACTCCCGTGACACCAAAATGAGGTGGAATACATGCAGACAGCTCGAGTAACTTGTAACATCTGACAGTGAGAAAGCACTCTGCTTCAACAGAGTGGCCACTAACCTATTTTTTGCCAAGTTAGTCAGTGTGATTGAACTAGTTCTCTGTGGAAAATTCCACCTGGCAGAATTGTACCTCAGTGACCTCAGTGATGAGGCTGCAACAATGCATGCCTTCAAAAAGCTCTGTGATCTCAATAAACTGAACAATCTCAAGGATATTCCATATCCAGTAACCCTGACCATATAGGTATCTGAAAAGCTGCTTTAAACAATTCTTGGGTAAATTTGAAAAAATAAGTATGATGCACACTTAGCTTGGAATGGCTGATATGATTCCTGTATTTAGATTAGAAATACCTGATTTTAATTCCTCTGAAACCCCCATTCAGTTTAAATGTGAGATACACAACTCATGATTCCTTGAATAAAGTCTTGTATTTCAATTTGTGGACCCAAATACTTAATTTTTGTGTGCCTAGTTCATGTACTGAACTTAGTTGCTTCGCTGTTTCTACTTTGAAACATTGTAACAATTTTGTAGGTACCAGTTTTTAGCTTTATT
>JAVTVY010014496.1:0-66788 GCA_036873755.1 Hanleya hanleyi | reverse complement strand
TCGATATGTCATTACCTTCGTCTTTGTAGTGTTGCCCCGTGCTAGTGTACAATCCTAAGTACGATCTCATAAAACTCTGTCTCTCAAAATTTGGTTGCAGTGGTTTAGCCGGCACTTGTCGTCCGTCCACGTAATAGGGCAAAAAAGTTAATGCCGTAGTGTTTCATATTGAACGGGCTTTTATTATACACGCCATTATACGCATCGGTGTCTACACACCCTACCACAATACGCTTTGGCAATTGGCCCAGAAACAGGTTCTCCTGATTTACGGACATGTTACCCCTAGGAACTGAAAATACCTTCATAGCCATCCTACTGACAGGATATTTGCAGCTACCTTTCTGTAACGCGGCGGTGTGAGCTAGCATTACTGAAGGGTTCAGTTTCACTTTACGCACGAACAGAGACACAGAGCTTAGAGTGATCTTATAGTCCGGATTCACCTCGCTCGTCATCAGAGCGAATTCGTCTTTACTTCGTATAAGTTTTATTTTTACGTTTACGCCGTTGAGAAGATATCTACTCTGAAAGCATAAGTCGAGGTGGAGTTACCCATTAGATCCACCACACGACTAGCCGAAGTGAGTCGCTTTCGTGCGGTAAACCCCTGATTATCACCCCAGTCTCCATGTGCCCAGCGGTGTCCTTGAACCATAGTACCGATGTCAGCTGAGATTGCTTGGCTTCCCGTCCGTAACTCAACAGAGTTTCCAGGTATGAACGATAGGGATATGTATTAGTACTGGAGGATATCAATGTCTCGTTTAAACTGAAATCCACTTGACTGAAAAGCGAGTGCAACCAGTTGTTAACGGGTCCCACGTTATCAGCCATGTCCACATTTGTGTCATCGCCCTTAACGATCCTCGCTCTGACGTAAATAAGCGTATTCGCTAAATCGATATAGTCATCGCCCGAACCGTTAATGGCGAACTCTATAGGACCATTGGACGTTAATGTCGCCACGGGGTGATGCTCTACCCATTGACCTTCTTGTACACTGGTTTGTGTAGGTGGCACCGAGAACAAGTCCAATTCGCTGTTCGCGCACTCGCATGACAATGGGTGTACTAACGCCATATGTAATTATTATATCGTTCACTGAAATATATCCCCTTTGATGCGCCCACTCGTCTTAACGATTCTCCGACTGGACTTCTTCCTCTTTGTCCCTCTTTTTATAGGCATAGAGTTAGACGAAGCCGGTACTCCGAATAACTGTTGGTCGGCTTGACGTATCAGCTTCGCGCCAGCCTGTTTAGTTCTATTTACAGCGGATTGCTTCACGTTGTGTCCCGACAGTACATCCCCGCAATTTCTAGTCCCGTTTCAACGGCACGTTTACCTATGGATTTAGCACCGCGGGAAAGTAGTGGAAGCATGGTTTTAAAGATTCCTCCAAGTATGTTTCCTATCCCATGCCCCCTCTGCACTGCCGCCCCCGAAAATACGGGTAGTCCGTGCCCGACCTGAGTCGTGTAGTAATCGGCGTATGCTTTAGCATTACAATGATACGGCGTTCTCATGTTCATATGAAATTTGGCGAACGTTTCAGTCTAAAGTGTAGCGTCGCAACCACTTTACCCGAGCCGAATGGTACTCTGGATCCGGTGTCATCCCTTATATCTATTTCCACAGTAGAGAAGTTTTTCTTTTGTAGGGGAAAATATTTCACATGGTCGTATGACTGCGTAACGTATTCATCGTGATTTCCGGTAACTGGTACAATACGTAACAGAGGTACAAGACTATCGCCTACTATATGCGATTCTACGATGTCGCAATAGACGTACAAAGAAGTTAGTTGCATGTTTAAATGTCCTTTTCTATTACTTGTGTGAGTACCTATTCCATACTTATTATGATTAAATCCCAAAATTTCTTGTAAACGAGGGCTCAGTGTAACTGTAACGCCATTGTCCACACCTAATTTTGTTCGCTTAGTATGTTCGTTGAAATTGATTCTCACGCGCTTTCTGAAAGTCTGTAACTTTCTGTCTTTCAGATTGTTCAGTTCATGGATCACATCTTCGACTCGGGGATAATAGCCCGCGTCTAAAATGCACGTATAGTTTATATCATCCACCAACTGAATTTTCATGAACACAGAATCCCGTTGTACATTGAGAAACGCATTCGAGTAATGTAATTCTACTAACCCTACCTCCCATTCACCGTGGAGGTCGAGAGCCTGAGGAAGCTGAGTGGTATAATGGGTCAATGTATTGTTGGGGAAATAATCCATAGAACTATTACTGGGTAAGGTAACGTAAAACATGTTTACCGTTTTAACGATAAGTTTAAAGTGAAGAACGAGTAGTGCCCTTTTCACCTTATAAAGAACTCCATCTAGCTCTTTTCGGACCAGCACGGCGCGTTTCAGACCTCGCCCTTTCCCGACTTCGTTCAGAGGGTGCCTGCGGGGTGGCTATACCCGGTGCAGCTTGCATAAAATTCCATCGACGAGGATTACCTATTAATCCTTGGGGTACATTCGTTTCTCTCAACCCTCTCGCAAACATTTCCCATCCTTGAGGATTAAAACGTCGTCGCTCTCGTAGTATATCGTTGATGAGATCAGAAATGTGAGTGTTTGCTATTACCCTATCTTTGTACACGAGCTCACCCTGATCGGACCATTTCATGTTTGGGCTCGCCTTGATGCGGTTAAGTAAAAGACGCGTTTTTTTCTGCATCGACTCGGGTACACTATGTATAACTTCTTGTTCTATCAAATCTTCATCCTCGTGGTGTATTACGGGAGTGGTTTGAAGCGGCTGTCCTTGCGTTGATTCCCCCTGTACGACCTTAACCTTTAAAGGGCGTCTATCGTTGAAATATTTATTCTGAAACGTTAAATATCTTTGCAAGACTTGATTATATAGAGAAATTTTATCTCCTTCGGATAAATCCCTCCGTTGTAAAACGCTCTCCATTTCACGATCCAAAGTTTGCATCACCGTAGCTGAACTGTCAGTGGGACCTTGTTGATTTTGTGACAGAGATTGCAACGTGCGTTCATCTATCAATGCCATCTTTTTAAACGGTTCCATTAGCTACCACCAAATATACCGGAAACTAATGGCCCTAACACTGACGCGGCAATTGGAGCCAGTAAAGCTCCTAGGAATCCTCCTTTTGTAGTATCGCTCTTTTTTTACCCTGAGGTGTACTTTTCTTAGCTAACTGTCGAAGCACGTTCTTATGTCGAGATAATTTTGCTTTCTGAGGAGATGATAAGTGTACATTGCCTTTTAAGACATTAAGCGCGCATTCGCAGAGACAGTCTAGCAATTCTTTGTCCGCACCCCTGATTATAATTTTACACAATTTTGGATTGGCTTTTGATAGTACTTTAACGGCAAGAGCGTTCCTCCTTAGTCTTGCAGACATGACGGCCGATAATAAACTGAACACGTTTCGACGTTACACAAGTCTTTTATCTTCTCATGTATACGTATTGAATTTCACCCGGGAATATACGTGTACGCAATCTCATATGTTCGGCGGTATCCTGTCTCAAGTCGATAAAAAGATATCCGTAAGGTTCTGAAACAGCGCTGATGTACACTCTGTGCAAGAAGACTGTATTTCCCGGATACATTTGTTTGGCCAAATGCGAAATTTGAGATGCATCTCTCGGGTTTTTGAACACGATCATATAATGGCAGTTCAAACTTATAGTTCGATGTTCTTTGTTTTTACTAAAGAGATTCTGAGTTATGTAAATAACGCTAGCATTACGATGATGGCTGCCTTTAGTGAATAATTGACTGACTCTGTTATCGATCTCGCTCATAAGGTCATCAATTATTATCAGTTTTCTGTTTTCAGAGTTCAGTTCAGGCAGTCCGCTCAATCCATCGTGAAAATCTATGTTCGGAAAATCTGAAAAAATAGGTTGCCATTCTCCATAACACCATATTATCTTTTCAGGCGGCTTATCGACGAGTTGGGAGACGCTACGAATTAAACGAATGACGAATTGAGTCTTTCCACTTCCCGTAGGACCTGATATCATACACGTGAAAGGATGTTTCATTCGTGTATCCATCGTGGACTGTTCGACGGTAGACTAAGTAGTCTGTAGGTAAGCATCTTCGTTTTATAATAATTTCGTATCCGTAACGCCGTTTCTGTACTGACTCGTATACACACATCATCTGTAAATTTAAGTAGTACTAACGAGCGTGCCCTGCTCGTTTTTCCATCGATGAATAGTTCGCTGACTATTGTTTTATACGCCTTTAGCGTATGTACGCAATCCATCATATCATACCATTCTTTGAAACCATCATCGGATTTATTATTAAAATACGATGACAAGAGTAATAGCGCCGAAATGATCATACTTATACGCTCCGTCTTTGTTCTTTATACCTTAGAGCCCCAACTGCTTTACCGATGTCTGTCACACGTCGGATAAATTTCTCCCACTGCTTCAGATTAAACCATATGCCTCGTATAGTAGGTCGTCCGTTCAGGTAGTGACGAATATCAATCCTGATGGCGGACTTATATACGCATACAGTTACTCCGATTCGACGATCAATAAATATAGGCGTGGCCATACGACATGTGTGATTGGTTGATTCAACAGTCGTCACGTTGGTCGTATTATTATTATTAATAATACTTTCGCATAATATCCTACGCGTTTGCAGTACTATAATAGGAACGCAAAAGCATAATAGCAGGACGAGCGTTATAACGCCTATACCCGCTTGTCTCTTGTTATCCGCACTCATCTTCCACTGTCTTAATCGATCCATGATATTGGGCATAA
Source organism: Hanleya hanleyi (assembly GCA_036873755.1). Lineage (NCBI taxonomy): Eukaryota > Metazoa > Mollusca > Polyplacophora > Lepidopleurida > Hanleyidae > Hanleya > Hanleya hanleyi. The sequence goes on along the minus strand of JAVTVY010014496.1, from coordinate 61,999 downwards.
TGCGATCAAGTGTACGAACTTCCCTTATTTAATGTTTTTCACCTGATCACGTGACACCCATGAGTTAAAGGATTTAGGCCAACCTTTCCACTTTACGAAATATTGGGTTTTTCCCCTGTGGGTTTTTCTTTTCAAGATCTTCTCGATTTGATAATACGCATCTTTTGTCTTCTTTACTTTTTGTAGTTCGTGGGCGTAGAATTTCAACTCCTCTCCATTCATATCGCGTACTTTGTATACGGAAGGAGAACGAGGTAGCGTATGCGTTATTACGAAAATTTCATCCGTCCAGTTGGGAAGATATCCTTTTTCGAACGTTCTTTTTATCTTGCTTATGCGAACACGTTCGCCGATACCGAACCTATATCGGGGGGTGGACTCTACATGCAGTTTAGTATCTCCGTATAAATTATTTCTGACTTGTATTTCGTTCGTTTCATCGACGTCTTCAGGGGCCATCTTGATACTACGATGATACGCGGCGTTATAGCCGTCTACTAATTCATCTAAAATGTCGATGTACCGTTTTGTATTTTTAGCCGTGAAGTAGCGATACATACGGTTCTTCAGTGTCCTGTTAAAACGTTCTACGACGCTGGCCTTGGTTTCGTTATACGTATGAAAGAAATAAATTTCATTTTTCCTGAGGTAACTCTGCACTTTACGGTTAAGGAATTCTTTTCCTTCATCCGTTTGTAGATAAACCGGTTTCCTACCCCCTCTCGATATTCTGAGTAAGGCTTTGACTATATTGTCACCCGTTTTAACTTTCACGGGGATAGCTCACGCGAATTTAGACAAAACATCTATACAAGTAAGAATGAAATTGCTATTCCTGTTCTGTTTCGAAAGAGAAGACATATCTACCAAGTCTGCTTGCCATAAACCGTCTATTTTATCGACGAACACTCTGTTCCTCTTAAAATTCTTCCTAGCGGGTTTATGTAAAGTGTACGCATCTTGCCGACTCAACCAATCCTGTATACGCGTCAATGGTATCGTGTGGCCAGCCTCTTTTGCCGCTCTATGTAATGCACGAGCCCCCGCATACCCCGATCGACTGGACGGTGTGTAGTACAATTTACGCAAAATACGATTGAGCTTTACAGAGTTCATGACCGTACGGTTAAGCGGTGAAGCAATAAATGACGCATCAATAACTACGAAACGTATATAAATAATAATAATTGAGCAACACAACACATTGTATAAGTTATCATACGTATATTGAAGTGTAGAGAGAAGAGATGGGGTGTACATGTATAGGGAATATCGTCGATAAAACGAGAATTTAAACATTCGTTTGTAATAGTCAAGAGTTCATTGTTCAAACCGAGTGTTCTTAGAGCTAATTCATGGATTTCGTTTTAATATTGTCCAGGAGATCTCGTTTCCACTCGTCAGTCTTTAGTTCAGTGTTACGCCAGTCTTCGCACTGATACTTCATCAGGTACAAGGGGTGTACATTCACTGCCGTCTGACCTTGGATGATGGCTTCAAAGATTTTCATGACCGCCTTTTCATCAATACGCTGTAGAGCTTCCTCGAAGTGCACGTCGGCCATTTCGTCAGGGTCGTTCATCATGCAGTCGTGGTGTTTCTGAGAAGGGTCATCTATTTTACATCCTGCGCAGCGTTCCCTCGTTATTTCTCCGATCATGGGTGAGATCTCTTCTATGTACGCCTTCTTTATAGCGTGCTGCAGAAATTGTTTCCGGCGGTTGACCATACGTATGGGGCGACGATTGACCATGTCGTCGTCGAAAGCTCCTGCTTCACAGACTTGAATAGTAGACGTCATTTCTTTCAACTCACAGTCAATGTCTTGAGTTTTGGCTTTCAGAGCACTCCACAAGACAGAGTTCAGGCTGATGCCCTCCTTTGTTGGGTAGACTTTCTTCTTGTCGTAATCGCATTTTCTCCACCTCCTTAGATGTACATGTGATTTACCTTGATACACGTTGTGACTGAGGTAAACGTCATCGTCTAAGTACAGCGGTTCAGGCGTCTGCTTATTACGGTTAATGAAGACATCTATCGTAGACTCGTAGAACTTTAGATTGCCCCAAGCTTTAGTGGTCATCGTGATACACTTTACAAAGGCAGAGTCCGCCACATCTCCGTGACTGATAATACGTAGTCGTGCAGCCCCATTCTCGCCTAAGATTTCCGCACACACGTTGTAAGCCAGAGGAATCATGGTTTGCTACGGGGTAACGTATACACAAGTGAGCTCGTCGAGAAGTGAATGATAACTGAGACCGAAAACGCTCTCCTTTTATCCTAATAGCCGTCTAAGGGTCACGTGATGTTTTCATTGTTAGTTAACAAAGGAACAGCTAAAAATAGACATTACTGCTAAAAATAGACACCATACCGCCCTATTTAAACCGGTTAAACCGGTTTTTCCGGTTTCTTACGACCACGCCCTAATTACGTCACAAAACCGGTTTTTCCGGTTTCTTACGACCAGTTAAACCGGTTTTTCCGGTTTCTTGCGACCACGCCCTAATTACGTCACAGAATGACGTCAAACGCGTCATACTTGACCTACTTTCGTTCTCAATTCTGATTGGTCCACCGACACAAGGACGCATCTACTACTCATAACCCCGAAACTCTCCTTTACAAAGGGTTCCGTTGTGGTGATATTGAGTCGGTTTTACATGTAATAGTTATAGCTGTAATGTGATATCATATATGTCCCATATATGGTAGAAATTAGCAGCGAAACCTGGCAAGATCTATTGATAAACATCAAGTTTGAGCCTTCGTGAAGTTTTACGAAAGTCGACGGACCCAGATCAGCCAGTCCTGAGTCTGTTGCACTACATCTATCGTGTCTGTGGTTCGACCTGGCATCGAGTTCTAGTTTCCAATAGTTTAACCACTATTCAAGCTGTACGAACGCATGCGGGAAATCAGCCAGCTTTTAGATTATTACCTTGGTGATTTCGAAGGAAACAGTTTTAAATTGTATTTCTGTACATATATTTTTTATATTTATGTTGGTCAGTATTTGTACTGCAAATATAATGAAACCCCGCCCGCGCCTCCCCAACCCTCCTCCACCCCCCTCTTACTTTCATGTAATCGATAATATACAAGTGATTGAACACTGGCATACCCCGGATCGAAAGATCATCTTAAACTTGTTGTAAAAATCACACACAAGAACCACATTTCATGCGGACAGATTCTCTTGAAAGCAGACACCCTCGCGTGTTATGGGATATGATGGGCAGCTGGATCTTCTTTGTTTTTTTTGTGTGCATGAACGGAAATGTCCAAATTACGTTACTCGGACTTGCTTGGATAACCCACGTCAATCGAAGAAATAACGTCATGCCTAACTTATCACATTTATCCATTTTATAGCAAGTTCTCTCAATTCTATAAATAGAGGTTCTTTTCGTAAGCTCAAATTTCGCTCCCTTACAGTCAAGTCCGTTCATAATTTTCTTGCGCTACAACAGTCTGTATTCGAGCACAGGAAGTCCTTTGCCAAAGTTAACCCTATCTGGCCTGGGCTTTTTGAGACATGTCGTGGCCTGCGGGGGTGGGGCCAAAATGGTCCACCCTAATTATTTTTCTTACCCTTTGAGCTAGGGAACTGAAACTTACCACACTATACCCTTGGGTCAAGATCTACCAGAAAATGTAAAAAAATCCAAGATGGCCGCTTTTATGACGTGACAGTGACGTCATTTTCAAAAACGGCATTTTTTGGTCGATTTTTCCGTCGGACTTTTCGATTTTTTTTTTATTTATGCAATTTCTCCGCAAAAATTACATGATAAATAGGTAAATATTAATGCTATGTGAAATAAAATAGTTCATGCTCACTTTTCATCTCGAAAAAGCAGAAATTTTGAAGAAATATGACCAAAACATCACTTTTCTGGTACCGCAGGTGGCTGCCATCTTGAATTTACCCATGATTCATCTGCTCGGGGAGTTATGCAGATAGGCTCAAAATGACCCAAATATGATACACTATAAAGTCAATGAGTTTCAGCTCTCCATTTTTTGTCGTTCCAGATATTGCGCAAAAAAGATTGGGGGGGGTGGGTGGGTATCTGCCCCCTCCCCCCAGGACAGCCAGGGTTAAAGCATTACTTGCAGATTTCTATGTTATTTAATCCTACCTGGCCTGGGCGAGGGGGGGTGCGAAACCCCTGCCAAACTTTCTGCGCTATCTCCGGAACGACAAAAACTTGAGAGCTGAAACTCCTTAGGGATTGTTTAGCTTGTCATATTAGAGTCATTTTGAGCCTATTTGCATAACCCCCCGAGCAGAGGATCATGGGTAAATTCAAGATCGCGGCCACGCGGGGTACCAGAAGAGTGATGTTTTTGTCATATTTCTTCAAAATTGCTGCTTTTCCGCAATAAAAAGTGGGCAAAAAGTATTTTATTTCACATCACATTAATATTTACCAATTTATCATGCAGTTTTTACGGAGAAATTGCATAAATAAAAAAAATTGAAAAATCCGACCGAAAAATCGACCAAAAAATGCCGTTTTTTGAAAATGACTGTGACGTTATCAAGGCGACCATCTTGGATTTTTTACATTTTCTGTTAGAGCTTGACCCAAGGGTATAGTGGGGTAAATTTCAGCCCCTTAGCTCAAGGGGTAAGAAAAATTGTGGAATTGTGGCACACACACTGAAAAATAACATGGTATAATGTGTCGATAACAAAAACTATTCACTGCACCATGAATTTCAAATGACATCACTCAAAACGGTGTATGAAAGATATAGTTCACTAGGTAGCCATCCCAGCTCAACGAGCGCCGAGTCTAGACATTTCATGTGAAACACACGATAATTTCAATTATAGTGTTAGCCTTGAACTGAAAAATCCATGGCGAAAACCAGTAGTATGGGGGGAGGGGGAGGGGTGGAGGGGTGAAACTTACCACCCTATACCCTTGAGTCAAACTCTACCAGAAAATGTAAAAAACAATTCAAGATGGCCGTTTTGATGACGTCACAGTGACGTCATTTTCATAAACGACATTTTAGGTCGATTTTTTCGGTCAGATTTTTGGAATTTTATATTTATGCAATTTCTCCGCTAAAACTGCATGATAATTTAATAAATATTAATGTGATGTGAAATAAAATAGCTTTTGCCTACTTTTTATCGCGGGAGGTAGGGGTAGGGGAAGCCATTTTGCCGCCCCCCCCCCCGGGCCAGGTAAGGTTGAGTTGAATTACAATATAATGTGATTCACTGCCAGACTAAGCTATGGAAATTATAACAGAAACTCGCACGTGCTATATTGACCTTCATATAAGACGTGCAGTTGGAATGGTGTATATAGCAGGCAAATCTTTATGAATCTGTGACTGTTGAACTGGATAACTAACCCTCATACTATGCTTTTTTTCTTGATTGAGTGATGTATAAGGACTTTTTGGGGGGCGTAATGGAAACTTAATTCTTATTAAAATCGCGAGATGTCTTATCTGGGCGAACTGTAAACATATAATACAGCAGTCCCCCAAGAACTCTTCAAGGCTCATATAGGGGTACAAGCTGGGTACTCTGAGAGCAAGAATGGCGTTAGAATGGAGCTAAAATAATATCCTCATATGGAAATGATCTGTCGGATATTTTCTCTTTGCTTACAATTCGCGAATTGAATTGCCGTCCTATTTTAGTGCTCTTTTTATTCAGCTTCAAGTTCTACTGCTAAGTTAAGTATAACGTTTCAAATACATGCAGACACATATGGGTATGAAAAAATTAGATGCAATCAAAGTGCCTTTTTTTTACTGTGAGAGTTGAACAATCGATGGATGTGAATCGAACCACGAATTTGCTTCGACAGTTTTGAGGTCTTGGTCGTGTTTAATGAGCCAAGTAGTATATAAAACACGGCTAAGGGCCCGTTGACCTACTTATTTGTTCCCCCGGGTAAAATTTAAGGGGGAACTTTGTGAGGCTCTCTACGGGTGGGGTATGTGGCAGAGCTCTTGGTGGGAACTTTTAACATCCGGAAAGTACACATAAACTGATGACGTCATCACGAGGGCCCCTGGGCATGTATTCTTCCGCGGTGATGCGGTCTGGTGGTGATGCGGTCGCGGGAAAATGCTTCCGCGGAGAAAAAGTAGTCCCCAGACTTCAAATACGCTGCATGGTTCCATTGGGTCGAGTGAGGCTCTCTTCAGTCATGTCATGGGTGTTTTCACAGAATAAAAAATAAATAAATAAATAAATAAATAAAAAGCGGAACACGGACTCGTACAATAAACAATATACGGGGAAATGCCTGTATGGGTATATCCCCATACTGGCCGTATGGGGGGAGGGGTGATAAAAAAAATTCGTGGGCTTTACTATGGATTGTGGGGTCTCGTTTTTCTCGTCTCGCCAAGAAAATCACAATGGGAAGGGTTTCAAAGCGAAACGGTGAACTTTTTGGAAAAGTACCGGGTAGGTCTGTATATTGGCTCATATAGTCCATACTGGCTATATGGGGGGAGGGGTGACCAATTTTTTGTGTGGGCTTTACTATAGGTTGTGAGGTCTCGTTTTTCTCGTCTCGCCATTTAGAACACGATGGGAAGGATCCCGGAGCGAAGCGGTGAAATTTTTGGAAAAAGTCACCGAGGTCTGTATATAGGCCTATAGGCTGGCTATGGGGGATATGGGTCCATCCTGGGAAATTCACACACGTTCATTGTGATATGGGTTGTTTGGATTTGTTTTTCACGTCTCGTCATTTAGAACACGATGGGAAGGGTCCCGGAGCGAAACGGTGAAATTTTTGGAAAAAGTTCACCAAGGCCTGGGTAGGCCATACTGCATGGCTATGGGGGTATAGGCCCATACGGGGTCATGATGTCGTATGAGGTCTTATTTTGAAGCTCTCATGGAGGAGCATCCCACTGGACTAATGGTTCGTCCGTTTTCAATAGTCTGCACATGCGCAGTCTGGCCGTAGTATAGAAAGCAGGCATTTGGGGTGGTGGGGGGGTATGTGGGTGTGTGTTTGGGATAGAGATGGACCGCTATGGGTTCGAATTATGGATCGTGGAAGGTGTCAAAGTGAAGCTTGTGTGGGGTAGAGTTAGAATGGCGTGTTTTTAAATGCAAGTCGCGTCAATCTGCGCATGCGCAGTTGGTTGTAGTAAGTAAAGTGACCATTTTGGGGGTGCGTGGAGGTGTGTTTGGGGTCGAGAGGGACCATCCTTAGTCCGAATGCGTCCTGGGAGGTGTCATTTTGTAGATCTCGGGGTGTACATCTCCATTTTAGGGATGTTCGCTTCATATGTGACGTCATCGGTGACGAGTAGTAGCGAAAGTGGGCATTTTAGGGAAGTGCAGGAAGGTATTTTGGGTAGAGAGGGACCATCCTTGGTCCGATTGTGTGGTAGGAGAGGTCATTTTGTAGCTCTCAGGGTGTAGATCCCGATTTAAGGGATGTTCGCGTCATCTATGACGTCATCGGTGACGTCATCAGTACGAGTAGTAGCGAAAGTGGGCATTTTAGGGAAGTGCAGGAAGGTATTTTGGGTAGAGAGGGACCATCCTTGATCCGATTGTGTCGTGTGAGGCGGCATTTTGTAGCTCTCGGGGTGTAGACCCCGATTTGAGGGATGTTCGCGTCATCGGTGACGTCATCAGTACGAGTATTTGCGAAAGTGGGCATTTTGGGGAAGTGAAGGAAGGTATTTGGGGTAGAGAGGGACCATCCTTGGTCCGATTGTGTGGTGGGAGATGTCATTTTGTAGCTCTCGGGGTGTAGACCCCGATTTGAGGGATGTCCGCGTCATCTGTGACGTCATCGGTGACGTCATCAGTAGGAGTAGTAGCGAAAGTGGACAATTGGGGGCAGTGAAGGAAGGTATTTGGGGTAGAGAGGGACCATCCTTGGTCCGACTGCTTCCTGGGAGGTGTCATGTTGTAGCTCTCGGGGTATAGACTCCGATTTGAGGGATGTTCGCGTCATCTGTGACGTCATCGGTGACGTCATCAGTAGGAGTAGTAGCGAAAGTGGACATTTTGGGGCAGTGAAGGAAGGTAGTTGGGGTAGAGTGGGACCATCTTTGGTCCGAATGCGTGTGTATGCGTGTGTGTGTGTGTGTATGCGTCTGTGTGTCGTGTGTATGCGTGTGTGTGTGTATGCGTCTGTGTGTCTGTGTGTGCGTGTGTGCATGCGTCTGCGTGTGCGTGCGTGCATGTGCGTGTGTGTTTATGCGTGTGTGTGCGTGTGCGTGTATGTGCCTGTATTTATGTGTGTTTGTGCGTGTGTGTGCGTCTGTATGTGTGTGTGTGCGTATGTGCGCGTGTGTGTTTGTGTTTGTGTATGCATGGGTGTGTCGCTGTATGCAGGCGCACGCTCCTGTGGTGCACCTTGTACCCTATAGCCCGTAGGGCATAGGGTACGCCACCAAGCACAGAGTACATGTACTCTGCTCATGTTCATGTATTCTGAGCATATCCATACACATGTACTATGTGCCTGTACATGTAATCTGTTCATGTGCATGTACTGTCAATATACATGTTCCTTTTCCATCTACATGTACTCTGTGCATGTCATTCTACATGTACTCTGTTCACGTCCATGTATACATACTCTGTTCAAATCCATGTACATACTCTCTGTCCATGTCGCTATATAGCTGGAATATTGCGGAATGCGACGTTAAACCTTAATTCTCTCCCTCTCTCTCTCTGTCTCTCAATGAACATGTACTCTTTACAATGTCGCATGTAGACCGATGAGAGAACAACAACAACAAGGATGACAGGTCAATCATTTTATTTTCCCCAACGTTACATCATACCCAAGCTGGGGGTGCCGCGTGGGTATGTTTACAATATAAGTAGCCTTCTGTCCAATCAGAGGCCGCCAATTGCATTTGTCATATTCGTTCCCGTCCGTTAGATGTATTATCGGCTGTTCTTGTCGAATCAGAAGTCGCCATTTCAGAAAGTTTCATATTCGGCCATGTTCGCTCTGAACCGTTTGTTCTAATCGTCGCCAGGGAGGCCAGGATACCGTTGAGACAACATATCTTCAAATAGTTGTTTGCGCATTCTGAGTATTTATCAGTGCATGGGTGAATACATTCACCCGATGGGAAGATTCCGTAATTTGGTCACGAAGAACGTAACATTGGTCACCCTCTCTACGATCCACTGCAAGTTGGAGCGCTGTTCACAGGCCCATTCCAAGACATCCAATTGGTCCACTTGGTCCAGCACGGGCTGTAGCGACGCCCGGTTAATGATGGTAAATGGTTGGTTAAATACCCAGATGTTACTGCTCGGGTAAGAGTATCGGACTTGGCCTGTCTCCTTATGCTGCAGTACATAAGCAAACGCCAGATTTAATTTGAAGGACGTAGCTTGGTCATTGAAGATGGCTTCCACGTAGCTGCGTAGACGGGCGAGCTTGGTCAGTCGGAAATTGTAGATATATTGAATAGGGCGATGACGGTGGAAACAGTGCCGTATCATGGGCCAATGGCGCCGATTGATGTCACTCACTGGATGGGCGTCCTGTAAGAGATCGCTGGAATCATCCACCGCATCTTCCAGAAAATGTTCGTTGTTGTCAGGCGTATGACTGGGAACAGTAATGCTAGTAATATCCAGGCTCTTCGGAACTGTAGGTATAGGCGGCCTCTCCGTGTTCGAATCACCAGTGACATTCGTCTTCCCGGGCTCAACTTCACTAGGACACATTCTTCGCATGGACGCTTGGGTGGCCCGTGAATTGAACGTTCATGGCGCTGTAAATGATCTGGGCGCTGAAACAACAGCGTACATATCGTACAGCTATACCGGGCGGTTCCATCGTGCCTGGTAGCCTCATGGCGGCGCAAGCCGCGCCGGCGAGTGAATGATTTCGAGCACGTAGTACAAGTGAACATCTTGGTGGTTGACAGAGTGTCTGATGAAACGGCCAGGCCGTTTCCTTTTCATAGCAAGCTAGCCGTTGGTCTATTTTTAGCACACTCAGTTCAACAAGTCGAGGATCGAGATGTACTGGTGTACGACTGAGCCGCATTCCGCGCGCGCGCGCGCGTGTGTATGTGTGGGCAGTGGATTTTACATTCGGGTTTCCCAGTGGGTTCTTCCATCCAGGTACTGTGGTTTTACATCCGGGTCTTCATCTTACATCCGAGTTTTTCCATGTTTTCTGTCACGTGACCGGAACCGGAAGTTGATGGTGCATCACGAATGTTCCACCATCCCGGAATTATAACAGGCCCAGGTCCAGAAGCTCACATGTCCTGCATATGAATAGTCAGTCATATTGTGTGTGATTGTGTGCGTGTGTGTGTGTATGTGTCTGTGTGTATGTGTATGTATGTGTGTCTGCGTGTGTGTATGCATGTGTGTGTATGCGTCTGTGTGTGTGCTTGCGAGAGTGTGTATGCGTGTGTGTATGCATGCGTGTATGCGTGCGTGTGTGTATGTGTGTGTATACGCGTGTGCGTGTATGCGTCTGTGTGTATGTGTGTGCGTGTGCGTGCATGTTCGTGTGTGTGTGTATGCGTGTATGTGTGTATGCGTGATGTGGCGGTGATTACGAGCTTGCTAGGATTCTAGATTAATCTGGGAAGGATGGACAGTTCCATTTGGATCAATCAGCGGTCGAGAAAAAGAACCAATCAGCGGTCAAACAATCAGCCAATCGATTAGCACCGGGTTTTTCCATGCCTCATGGACTTGGGGTCCCCACGGTAGGCTTTCGACGCGGTCCGCGCGTGCATCCGGGGACTTCACGTCCGCGCGTCCATCCGGGTACTTCACGTTACGCCTGTGTGTATACGTGTGTATACGTGTGTATGCGTGTGGGTGTGCATCTGTGTGTGTGCGTTTGTATGCGTGTATGTGTATGCGTGTGTGTGTATGCGTCAGTGTGTATGCGTGTGACTGTATGCAACCACCACCACCACCACCACTACTACCACCGCCACCACCGGGCGTTGACGGGCGTCAACGCCCGGTGGTGGTGGTGGAAGGTCCCGTGTGGCAGAGCTCTTGGATCGGAGCTCTTGGAGCTCAAAGCCTGTGGAGCTCAGAGCTCGGAAGTGACATTTGTATATGACCTCTGTGAGGTCACTTCCGCTTCCGTTCACGTGACCGGAACTGACCTTTGACCCCTGCGCGCGCTAACAATATTGGATAAAAATTGCGCGCAGGGGTCAAAGGTCAGTTCCGGTCACGTGAACTGAAGCGGAAGTGACCTCACATAGGTCATATGTAAATGTCACTTCCGAGCTCTGAGCTCCACAGGCTTTGAGCTCCAAGAGCTCCGATCCAAGAGCTCTGCCACACGGGAGCTTCCACCACCACCACCGGGCGTTGACGCCCGTCAACGCTTGATGGTGGCGGTGGTAGTGGTGGTGGTGGTGGTGGTAGTGGTGGTGGTGGTGGAGGTTGCATACAGTCACACGCATACACACTGACGCATACACATACATACACGCATACACGCACACATACACACATACACACGCACACACATATACACACAAAGGCACACCCACACGCATACACACGGTTACGCACAGGCGTATCGTGAAGTACCCGGATGGACGCGCGGACGTGAAATCCCCGGATGCACGCGCGGACCGCTACGAAAGCCTACCGTGGTGGCCCCAAGTCCATGAGGCATGGAAAAACCCGGTGCTAATCGATTGGCTGATTGTTCGAACGCTGATTGGTTCTTTTTCTCGACCGCTGATTGATCCAAATGGAACTGTCCATCCTTCCCAGGTTAATCTAGAATCCTACCAAGCTCATAATCACCGCCACATCACGCATACACACATACACGCATACACACACACACGCACATGCACGCACACGCACACTCATACACACAGACGCATACACGCACACGCGTATACACACACATACACACACGCACGCATACAGTCACGCATACACACACGCATACACACTCTCGGAAGCACACACAGACGCATACACACACATGCATACACACACCATGACACACATACATACACATACACACACACACGCAGACGCATGCACACATGCACACACAGACACACAGACGCATACACACACACACACAGACGCACACACACACACACACAGACGCATACACACACACACACGCATACACACGCATTCGGACCAAAGATGGTCCCTCTCTACCCCAACTACCTTCCTTCACTGCCCCAAAATGTACACTTTCGCTATTACTCCGACTGATGACGTCACCGATGACGTCACAGATGACGCGAACATCCCTCAAATCGGGGTCTATACCCCGAGAGCTACAACATGACACCTTCCAGGACGCGTTCGGACCAAGGATGGTCCCTCTCTACCCCAAATACCTTCCTTCACTGCCCCAAATTGTCCACTTTCGCTACTACTCTTACTGATGACGTTACCGATGACGTCACAGATGACGCGAACATCCCTCAAATCGGGGTCTATACCCCGAGAGCTACAACATGACACTTCCAAGGACGCATTCGGACCAAGGATGGCCCCTCTCTACCCCAAATACCTTCCTGCACTTCCCTAAAATGCCCACTTTCGCTACTACTCGTACTGATGACGTTACCGATGACGTCACAGGTGACGCGAACATCCCTCAAATCGGGATCTACACCCCGAGAGCTACAAAATGACCTCTCCCACCACACAGCCGGACCAAGGATGGTCCCTCTCTACCCAAAATACCTTCCTGCACTTCCCTAAAATGCCCACTTTCGCTACTACGCGTACTGATGACTTCACGGATGACGTCACAGATGAAGCGAACATCCCTAAAACGGAGATGTACACCCCGAGAGCTACAAAATTACACCTCCCAGGACGCATTCGGACCAAGGATGGTCCCTCTCTACCCCAAACACACCTCCACGCACCCCCAAAATGGCCACTTTACTTACTACAACCAACTGCGCATGCGCAGATTGACGCGACTTGCATTTAAAAACACGCCATTCTGACTCTACCCCACACAAGCTTCACTTTGCCACCTTCCACGACCCATTCGGACCCATAGCGGTCCATCTCTATCCCAAACACACATACCACATACCCACATACCCCCCCAAAATACCTGCTTTCTATACTACGGCCAGATTGCGCATGCGCAGACTATTGAAAACGGACAAACCATTAGTCCAGTGGGATGCTCCTCCACGAGAGCTTCAAAATAAGACCTCATACGACATCATAGGACCATTAGGGGCTCACCTAGACCCCAAAACTTCCACCCCGTATGAGCCTATACCCCCATAGCCATGCATTATAGGCCTATGGGCCTACCCATGCCTCGGTGAACTTTTTCCAAAAATTTCACCGTTTCGCTCCGGGACCCTTCCCATCGTGTTCTAAATGACGAGACGTGAAAAACAAACCCAAACAACCCATATCACAATGAACGTGTGTGAATTTCCCAGGATGGACCCATAGCCCCCGTAGCCAGCCTATTGGCCTATATACAGACCTCGGTGACTTTTTCCAAAAATGTCACCGCTTCGTTCCGGGACCCTTCCCATCGTGTTCTAAATGGCGAGCCGAGAAAAACGAGACCCCACAACCCATAGTAAAGCACACACAAAAATTGACCACCCCTCCCCCCATATAGCCAGTATGGACTATATGAGCCTATATCCCGACCTACCCGGTACTTTTCCAAAAATTTCACCGTTTCGCTTCGAAACCCTTCTCATTGTGATTTTCTTGGCGAGACGAGAAAAACGAGACCCCACAACCCATAGTAAAGCCCACAAAAAAATTGACCACCCCTCCCCCCATATATCCAGTAAGGGTCTATATGCACCTATATACAGACCTCGGTGACTTTTTCCCAAAATTTCACCGATTCGCTCCGGGACCCTGCCCATCGTGTTTTTCTTGGCGAGACGAGAAAAACGAGACCCCACAACCCATAGTAAAGCCCACGAAAAAAATTGACCACCCCTCCCCCTATATAGCCAGTATGGGGATATACCCATACAGGCATTTCCCCGTATATTGTATATTTTACGAGTCCGTGTTCCGCTTGCTTATTTCTTTCTTTCTTTCTTTCTTTATTTATTTCTTTATTTCTTTATTTATTTCTTTATTTATTCTGTGAAAACACCCATGACATGACTGAAGAGAGCCTCACTCGACCCAATGGAACCATGCAGCGTATTTGAAGTCTGGGGACTACTTTTTCTCCGCGGAAGCTTTTTCCCGCGACCGCATCACCACCAGACCGCAATAACCGCGGAAGAATACATGCCCAGGGGCCCTCGTGATGACGTCATCAGTTTATGTGTACTTTCCGGATGTTAAAAGGTCCCACCAAGAGCTCTGTCACATATCCCATCCGTAGAGAGCCTCACAAAGTTCCCCATTATATTTTACCCGGGGGAACAAAATAAGTAGGTCAATGGGCCTTTAACCGTGTTTTATATACTACTGAGCCACCTACAATCCAATCGTCAAAATATTATCCAATACAATCCGAGGTAATCTTTTTCCCTAATGTTATTCGGACAATCAGTTAATCACATTTTTCGTCAAGATGCTTTACATTGAGCTAACATTATTCTTTGAAAATACATCACACGGTGAATATCTATAGGCTTTGATGCCACGATGTCATTGTACGGGGAAATGTTTCCACTTGCAAGTTACAAACAACACTGTATGTTTGCAATGTTTATTGGTTAAAACCTCCTTATCAATCAATAATGACACGTTATCATCAATCACATGCATACACTTTAATCACGTTTTCAAGAGGACAAATTTACTTATGCTGACATATTAATGTGTATTAATATATAATTTGCTAAGCAGTCAGATGGCTATACAACATGAAGTTGAAATAAGACGCAAAGCATTATATGCACAATAACTCCATGCCCCAAAAAGAAGTAAGGCAAACGTTTCTACGCACACAAAATATTTTTGTTTGTGTGTTATACTTTATGGGGGTGTGGAAGGCCTAGCAATTGATTGGTTGATATTTACGTTATTTTTATATTTGCCAGATGTTCACCTGACCTAATTTGCTTCTAGTTCAATGTACAAATATTTTGAGTATACTTTGCACAACTTCCGGACAAATGAAGTTGTGCAAAGTATACTTAAAATACTAAGTATAATACTAATGCTATTGTAGTGCACAGCGCAACTTCCAGACAAATGCAAACCCTGCTCACCATGTAAAATATACACGTAGGTCCTTGCGATCTCTTGCTGAATTTGCTCAATTGTGTTGTATTTACACAGGCGTGTATACGTCTGCATGGGGTCAAGGTTTCAAGGTATATTGCGAATACACACTGGAGCCATGAACAACCGATGTTTTCCCGCTACATAACGAAAGACGAATCAGACCATATTGATCGCGTTTCACACCAGGCCTCGGTCAGCTTGCGTTTATCTCCAACTCGCAGATTGAATATAATCTGTTCCGGTCTTTCGGTCTCACAGCGAACACGCTTTTTTACATCCTCGCGAGCCAGTTTATCGATCGATCTATTGGGATCGATACACTGGCTTGGTTAGTTACCCATACGAGTTCTGGATATAAATAGATGAAGGGGTTCCCCCTGAATCAACCCAATCAGTGAACGCGCTAAGCTGGTTGATTAGGCCAATCCGCTGTGAGGTTTGATATGTGGCAGGTTTCAATTTCATAGCGGGCGAAACTGCTTTGATGTCAAGCGGAAATCGACATCAAAATTCAATGCAAAAACAGCAGGCTGGGGATACGGACATGCTAATTCAATACAAGCGGGGGGGGGGGGGATGAAATGTACGAGATTCTATAATAGAGGCATCGAATCAATAACTCATTCGAATCACCAAAAATGTTCAGGTAAACCCTCTGCGAGGATTTAGGATTTACCTGGACTTGTGAAGATGGCTCTTTTATGTAGTTTGCTGGGGCTAATGTCTACACCAGCATATGTGTCATCGATATTCCTACATATAACCGAACTTGATCAAAAGTCATCGTCAACCACAAGTAAATAAGCAGACACGGTGATATCGAGTCCATCCACAGTGCGCGCCACGCACGAGTACGTTCCCGTATCATTCTTTCCGACTGGATCTAGAATGAAGTTTGACGCTGTCGAGAATGTAATACCAGCATCTTTCTCCCATAGCACTGCCACAGGAGGGTTGCTCTCCGCCAAACACCAGAATGAAACACTGTCTCCCACACTGGCAAGGGAGGGTGAAATGCTGACATTCATCCTTGGAATCGCTGTGAAAAGAGAGTATCGTATCACATATGTGCCAGTTATATAACTAGATCCTTTAACCCCTGTTGGAAAGTCTTCCATTTCGATTGGTCGTTGCGTTGGAGCTCTGTAGACACTGTTAATGTCCAAACGCCCGTTAATGTCCAAATTGGACATTAACACGCAACGAGTGCGTGTTAATGTCCTAAGTTTGGACATTAACCGCCTCTTATTGTCCTAGGGCAAATTTGGACATTAGCGGTCGACCTGCAACTGATTTTTTTTCAATATGTACAAGTTGCGTCTTAACGTCCTAACAGTCCATAGTCCGTAGTTCGTTTTTTCACTAATTCAATATCTTGTGGTCATATCGATTCCTCGCAGTGTAAGATGGATATATGAACATGGGCTGTAGTCTCACAAAGCGATTTCACCCCGTCTTGGTGTTTTTTAAATGTTTTCTTGTGTTCATTAACAGTCCATACTCCGTAGTCCGTAGTTCGTTTTTTCACTAATTCAATATCTGTGGTCATATCGATTCCTCGTAGTGCAAGATGGATGTATTAACACAGGTTGTAGTCTCGCAAAGCGATTTCGCTGTGTCTTGGTGTTTTTTCAATGCTTTCTTGTGCTCATTAAAAGTTCATAGTCCGTAGTTCGTTTTTTCACTAATTCAATATCTTGTGGTCATATCGGGGACGCTGCATACGTACTTTCAGTTTCTTCAAAACGACGCGCGATCAACACATTTCTTGTAGGCGCGCGCTAAATGGTCTCAATGAAATTTTGGAACAGAGGCGGGACTGTTTTAGGACAATAACAGTCGAAGTGATACATATCGACCGCTAATGTCCAAAGTTTGGACGATAACATTCATGCTGGCGTCTTATTGTCCTACGTGGGACATTAACACGCACTCGTTGCGTGTTAATGTCCAATTTGGACATTAACGGGCGTTTGGACATTAACAGTGTCTACAGAGCTCATTAAAAGTTTACGAGGATTACATGTACCAAATATCAGTATGTAAAATTCAATATAATACTTATAATTGAATGCGTTTCTACTGTTCCTGTTCGTTTCCTAAATGGAGAGGTCGCCGAGCCACTTACTGGCGGTCAATGCCAACACGACAGTGCTCGGTCTTTGCAAGCTTCATCGCGTGGTCATTTTCTTTGGCACGACATTTTATTCTCAACATCCATCGACCTTTGTCAACAGAAATTCATTCCTCTAAGCTTTTGTGTTTTTAAGAAAGAAACACAAACGAAGGGATTTTTTTTTATTATACCATACGAAATATTACCCGTCGTGTAGATTATTACGCCAACTTCAACACATCTTAAACAGGTAATTTCAGTAGGCAGAATACCAGGGAGAACGAAGTCATGTACAGCAGCGAACTGATTCCACCTCCGAGGTCTAGACTAAGACGGAGACTGCTTCCATTTGCCGTCACTCTATATGCCCATTCTTTGAAAACGGACGCAGATATCAAACAGGTGCTTACGATGGCATTATATCTGTTACATTTAGATTAAACCATGATAGAGTCTTTCGGGTGATCAAGTAACGAAATAAACCCTATTACATCGTATTGATACTTACTCTGAACATCAAGAGAAAGTCGTGTAGACGTTACGTTTCTACTTAACGGATTATATGCCATACATATAATGTGTCGTCGTAAATGCCAACGTTTGGCCATGAATGTGAACTGCTGCTTTACATGGAATCCCCCGTACTCGTCCCTCGCTTTCTCGATCGGCGTTGATACACGAAGAAGCCTCTTCTCCATATACCAGAACAGTCTGGGCGGAGGATTACAGTGGGTAACTGTGCACGTCACAGTCGCTAGATGACCTTCCTTCACAGACCTGTCTATCGTTACACTTGGCAGATCTGGTCCATCTGTGTATTAAATGGAAATAATCATGGCACATTTTGATCAATTTGTATTATGACATTTTGGATGGTCAAGAGGATCTCCGAGTGATCCAATAAAAAACCAAATTGGCCCTCCTGTCCCGGCATTTATGATGCGAAACAACCCAAAATTGTACCAAATGTTTAAATTAAAAGTTTTATTTTGCTCTAAATGTCAACAATGACATAGGTTTAGCTACAGTGAAGATTTTGTTCGGGTGCTGAAAAATGCTAATGCTGCCTACAAACAGAAGCGACGTCACGGAAACGTTATGGGCCCTGCCATATCAGTATAAGCAGGCCCGTAGCCGGGAGGGGGGGGGGGGGGGGATTTTTTGGGTTCGGGAAAAACCCCCTTTCGGAAATATTATATATTTTTCTGATATAAATGCACTTTTCAAACTGAAGCGAACCCCATATTTGCCCCTTTTCCCATACAGCGAACCCCCTGATGTGCCCTTTTGGAGCGAACGCGAACCACCCCTCAGTAAATCCTGGCTACGGCCCTGAATATATTAAATGTATTTCTAATGAGAATTATTCCATGAACTCATATATGTGCTCACACGCTAAACTGATTAATACAATACTTCAACATTTTTGGAAATCGCCTTCAGAACTGATCCGCTCGGTTTAAATTCTTAGTTCTATAGATACAAAAGACCGAAAGGCTTCACCCGAGACGTTGCCGAGGTCATCGGCAAATCTATTTCCTGTAGGTTGATGAAACTACTGTGATAATCAACTAGTTACTCATGTAACTATTGCAGTTGCAATGCTAGTGATATAATGTTATTCTGCTGGTATATTATTGTGATCACTTTCATATAATATTAAATAGTATTTATATCACCTATGTGTTCATCTATGTGAGTTGAGATTTGGTTTCTATCTATTTTTCAGTTTGCTCTGCGTAGCATATATGATATGTCAGTGTTTGTGCTTTTCCGAGTTATCTTTTATGGGCGTATTATTTGTGTATTTTCAGGGTATTCTCTTCCACGTTTCTTTCTCCTAACGTTTTTTCAACATGTGTTTGCACAAAAGACCAACATTTATTCACGAAGCTGGTGTTCCACCTTTCGTCATTGGGGATACCCTTTTGTGCCAGCTGTCCTGCGACAAAAGAGACGCCAATCCCACTTGACCCGGCCTGTATATTATATAGGCAAAGTAACCTGTTCGTGGAATGCGAGATGTAAATCAACCTTGACATCATTTGCATTCTTGAGACCACTCTTTACGTTGCAGTTAATACGCGAACTAGCTACATACGTACCATGATCCCTATAGGTTTTCCCCTCTCATGCAGCGACTGGCTAAGACATTAACCATTTCACTTCAATTTTTGGAGTAAAAGTAAGGGCTTCGCTAGATGAAAAAAAACACCTCTCGCTGGGTTACAGCTTGCGAAAACATATTTCTTTGAACATTGACCAAAAAAATAATTATAATTATATTATACTATATTGTAGCATTTTACGAACATGTGGTAGTCTACTAAAGTGCTACGTATCCAGCATGCACACGTGCTAGAATAAATGTATTCAATGTATTTAATGCCCTAATCCAACTTTCAGATATAAAAAACATACATGTCACCAGAAACTGTTTCACAACACCTTTCCGCCATCGGCTTCTCGTCGAAACGTCGCACTTGCATATTTTGTTGTTAATTAGTCGGTCTACTGTCAGATGGACTTTGCTGAGATACGTGGAGCCATTCACAAAATCGGTACCATTCTTATATTCCGGACAATGCCACTTGATATGGGGAACCTGGTTTCCGGCTTGTACAGAACAGGTCAACGTCAGAGAATCACCGTCTTTGACGTACTTCGTTTCCTCTATTATTTCTATCTGGTCCGGGTGTGGCTCTGAAGAAGTTAAGAGCATTTGATAATACAAGTAGCTGTATGCCATGAATACAGAGTGATGTTATTCAAGAAATTCTCTCGGCTATTACTCGAGCTAACGTGTAAGAGATAACACATAAAATGTGTGAGTACACACCAAGGAGTAATCTAACATGAAGGCATATCGTCATACTGCTTGATATTCCTTCTGCACAAAGACGTCCAAGGACCGCGAGTTTCTGCAGCTGAGCTACGCGTTGATTGCTGGTGGTTCTGTGATAAACTTGCCCGATACATCTCTATCCACCGTCTTGATCATGCATGCTAAGTGAGATTGAGGATTTATGAAAACTGACAATGACAATTATATGGCATGCATCACATCATGTATCCGGTGTGTAATACATATTATTATGCCTCATGTAAATTCGTAGTTTTTTCATTGGTTGAAAGCCTGTCACGTGCCTGTCACAAAATGTCACATCCGGAGAGAATCGCCGCCCGTCGGCAAGTAACTGACAAACGTTCGTACATGAACCAGATGGGTCGAACCCGTGCCGGTTCAACAGTGTGAGGCTAACGGTGACCAGCGAAGCTCCTTAGACCACTCGGTCACCGAGGCCCTCACAGATCAGTGATAGGTTAAAGTGTTTGAACATTGCATAAGTTCTGATGCATGTACATGTAAGTTGCAACAACAGAGATGATCATCCGAAAATTCACTCATAATTCGCGAGAAACACATTTATCCGTCTACGTTTGTAAATTTTCCCGACGCACCAATCATACCGGCAGAGATATATGAAAACGTTGTAGTCGACCGGGCAAAGACCTCAAAAACGCTTTTGAAATCTTTCGATGGCATATTTTGTTGCAAATGGGTACCCATGCTAAATTAGTTCTTTGAGTGGTAGGGATCAAGGTAGGAGAAGTACCACCCTGATTTTGGCCAATTAAGGTCATTCTGGGGTCACTTGTATGGGTCAAATAAGGTCAAAAATGGGTAAAAAATCGGTTATAAATTAACATCCTCCCATTGTTTGTTACCTATGAGTATCCAAGCTGAATTAGTTGTAAGTAGTGTAGAGTGTCAGGTAGTCATAGATAACACGTTATTATAAGAATTAAGGTCATTTTAGGGTCACTTTTGGATCAAATAAGGTCACAAACTTGTGAAAATCGGTTATATGCACAGTGCTAATTGTTACGATTGGGTATTCCAGTTAAATAAGTTGAATGTAGTGCAGGGTTGGATGTAGTCATCGATAACACGTTAATTATTAGATTAAGGTCATTTTAGGGTCATATTTGGGTGAAATGAGGTCAAAAATTGATGAAAATCGGTTATAAATTTATATTCGCAGTACTAATTGTTACGAATGAGTAACTATCCAAATTGAATCAGTAGTATGTAGTGTAAGTTTTTAATTAGTCATTTTAGGGTAACGTTTTGGCAAATGAGGTCAAAAATGGGTACAAATCGGTTATAAATTAATATCTACAATACTACTTGTTACGAATGGATAGACAGACGGAATTAGTTGTATGTAGTGTAGGGTTTAAGGTAAGCATACTAACCATTATGTAAACATTATTTTGCCTGTCGATGATTTTTCCCCCAGCTGATGATTGTACGAGTAGAGCCAAACTAGGCCCATAAATAGTCAGATCGATCTGTTTTGTGAAGGGTCTTGGCTTGAAATTGCTACTTTCAGCTCCATGTAATCACACTACCTTGATTTATAAGAGCAAAATGAGAATATGAGTCTCAGTTGAACCCACAGGGTCACCATTTTGAATTTAATAATTGTATTCTCAGATGAAGATTATGCCAACAGAATAAAAAATAGGCATAATGTAATAAGCTATGGCGTTATTCTGCTCAATTTAAACAAGTTTGTACCTAGAATAAAAATGTTCTAACAGTAATATGAAAAAAGAAGAATTTCCGGATGACTCCTTATGGTCGCCATTTTGAATTTAACAATCATTTTTAATCTGACGACTAAACAAATAGATTCAAAATTGGCAAAAGGTATCTGGCTATGATGTGGGACCTTTCGGTTTTGCTAAATTTGCACAATCAACCAAGACCAATGCCTTGATATACACGAGCAACATGGAAAAGCAGGAGATTCAGATAACCCCACACAGCTGCCATATTGAATTTGAACATCGTATTTTGATCTTGGGGATACGCAGATAGATTTAAAATGGGCGTAAGTTGTTAGGTTGTGCTAAGAGATGTTTGATAAATTTGCACAATTAGCGAAGATTAGTGCCTTGAAGTAAACGAGCAACATGAAAATATATGATTTTCAGATGAAAAGGATACGTAAATGTAAGCGGATTCAAAAAGAGCATAGGTTGTTGGGCTATGCTCGGAGATCCCGCTGGTTTGATAAATTTGCATAATGAGCTAATAATAATGCCTTGAACTATACGAGCTACGGCCAAAAGTGTGATTTTCAGATGGCCCAATATGGCCGCCATTTTGAATTTGACCAAGAAATCTTCATCTTAGATATATGTGAATATATTCAAAATGGACATAGGATGTTAGGCTATGCATAGAGATCCCTCAGTTTGATACATTTTCTCAGTGAGGTAAGAATAATGCCTTGAACTACATGAGCAACAGGAAAAAGTGTGATTTTCAGATGACCCCATATGGACGCCATTTTGAATTTGTCCATCAAATCTTGATCTGTGGGATATGTATATAGATTCAAAATGGGCATAAGATGTTGGGCTATGCTTAGACATCCCTTGGTTTTGCTAAATTTGAATAATGCTCGAGCTAAGAATAATGGCTTGAACTACACGAGCAACAAGAAAAAGTGTGATTTTTAGAAGACCCCATATGGCCGCTATTTTGAATTTGACCATTAAATGTTGATTTTTGTCATATGAAAATAGATTCCAAATGGGCATAAGATGTTAGGCTATGCATAGAAATTCTTTGGTTTTGATAAATTTGCTCAGTGAGGTAAGAATAATGCCTTGAATTACACGAGCAACAGGAAAAAGTGTGATTTTCAGATGACCCGATATGGTCGCCATTTTGAATTGTAGGTGATCAAGGACTTAAAAATCTTAATTTTTGGCATATGTAAATAGATGCAAAATGCGAATAAAATGTTAGGCTATGCATAGGGATCCCTCGGTTTTGATAAATTTGCCCAGTGAGGTAAGAATAATGCCTTGTACTACACGAGCAACATGAAAAATGTGATTTTCAGATTACCCCAACTGTCCGCCATTTTGACGTAAAACATCATATTTTTAACCTGAGAATCAAGCAAACAGATTCAACATAGGCGAAAGATACTAGGCTTGATGGGAGATTCCTTTGTGTTAACTAATTTGCACAATGGGATAAGAATAATGACTATTATATGAGTAACCTGAAAAAGGGCGTTTTATGGATGAACTCACATGAGCGCCATTTTGAATTAACGCATGGTGGTTAATCACTATATTTACAGAAATAGGCTCACAATTAGCCAAATATAATATTCCAAACGTACGGAAAGTCTTTGCTCTCGATGTTTAATCATTCTGGTGATATCGTGAATGTTCAAAAGGGCACTAAATTTCCGAACCTTCTATCACCCAGACCAGAAAGGGTTAGGTCAAACTACTTAAAACTGGAGAAAGAAACCTTCGGACCAACAAATATATTGATCGTGAAGGGCCAGTCTATAAGAAAATGGATGTTACCAAATTCACAAACAAAAAATACTAAATTACCCTACACTAGTATATAAAAATTCACCCCCCCCCCTCCCCCCTCC
The DNA here is from genome assembly GCA_036873755.1 of Hanleya hanleyi. Taxonomy (NCBI): domain Eukaryota; kingdom Metazoa; phylum Mollusca; class Polyplacophora; order Lepidopleurida; family Hanleyidae; genus Hanleya; species Hanleya hanleyi. Next base: position 38,196 of record JAVTVY010014496.1, on the reverse strand, counting down.
AGAACTACTTCAGATTTGATACCCTTTTCTTTACAAGGAATTTCACACACAAATGTTTTGAATAGTTCTAATGCCCATCTTTTGGCCATCTTTGGATGTTATTGACCTCGAAATGATCTGATAATGACCCCAACTTGCCAAAGTTGTCTTACTATCCATCCTACCTTGAACCATACTGCATGCAAAAGTAAATAACAAACAGCACAAAATATATTAAATAAAACAGCATTCTTGACCTCATTTGACCCGTAAAGTGACCCTAAAATGACATCAATTCCAATAATTAACGAGCTTGCCATACCTGTGCTAAAACCATACAGTACATACAACCAATTTAGCGTGGATAGCCATTGGTAACAGCATCACAATGAAAATTAAGTTGGGAACGACTTCTACAAATTTTGACCTTATTTAGCCCAAAAAGTAACCCTGAAATGACCTTAACGTCCAAAATCCGGGTTGTATCCCCTCCCAGCTTGAAACCTATCACACAAAGAACTAATTTAGCATGGGTACACACTTGTAACAAACAATGCCATCAAAAGTTACATTTCGTGTCCTTGGCCGGCCTACTATAAGGCATCTTCACATTTCAAGTTAAATGCTACACTAACGTTCCGTCATTTACCTTGACCTACTGAATGGGGTAAATTGTTCAAACAGGGAAACGCACGTGATGTGCATATAGCCAATCAAGATAGGAGCTTGCCAACACCGAGCAGCGAGGATTTTCTTTGATGTCTGCCGCTGTGATTTCCAAATATGGAAAGTGTTGGTTGTATTGATGTTAATTTCTTTCGAATAGCCAATCAAATTTGAATGATGGACGGATGTAAGGCTAAAGAATGCCTTAAAATTATATGGAGTAGAAAACGCCTAGAGGGAATACTAACCGTGAAAACACTGAACCCAGAGTCGATCTCTGCGACACGCCTTTGTCGCCCATGGACCTTTAGCACACTGATACAGTGAAGTTTCTGTTCCGTCACAGCTCATGGTGAGGGACCATGTTGATCCTTTGAACTTACCACGGTCAGGCGAGTTCAATTCGTAATAAAATCCACCCCTATGCATATTAAATCATATTTATTTTTATTTTATTAGATTCACCAAATAAACTAGTTGTGAAATATACATATATTATAGAAATTACTTAGTGTTTACAACTGGTTAGTTATCGGCGGGAACAAAACCCTATTGGGCTTGTTCTTTTCCTATGTAAATATACAAGATTTTATTAAGCTACTTGTGGCAGGAGAAAACTGAGTGACTAATCAACTGCACACTGTGGTAGCATTTTTTAATATGGTGGCTACCTTCAATTAAGTACGTTTTAGCTTGTATTTAAAGAGAGATGAAGATTTCATCCGTTTCGCCGTCGAGGGCAGCTTGTTCCATTCCCGAGGTCTTGGTGCTTTTGGTGGTGTGATAAGACAAGTTTGAACGATAAAATGGCCGGTACAGATTTGTATCTTGCGTTTTGGCGTTATGTTGATGCATGTTTGATTGTCTACAGTAATATGTTGAAAGGGAATAGGCAGTTGGTTAGTATGGTGAATGAAGTTGTATACAAAGTTCAGTAAAAGACAAGAGATTCAAATTATGTAGTGTCAGAATTTTCAGAGCAACGAAGAGGGGTTGTGTGTGGTCAAGTTTTTCCTATAAATTTTTCACTCTTTTAGCTATTTTCTGTAATAAGGACAATGGATTTAAATGAGCAACATATGGTGTTGCCCCATAAAATATTTTCGTATGAGAATTATGGAAAATTCACGGATTAAAAGAGTATATACAGAGTTTTCTTGTTACTTGTTTCTTGATACTTTCTTACAGATATAATACATATGGGACGTCCAGGTCAGTTTATTATATAAAAATAATACAGAGAAATCTAAATTCATGGATAATTTCATTTTCAAATCCAGAGAGGAGCAACGGCGAGGCATAGGCGGGTAATGGTTTGGTATTTGGCTTAATGACCATACATTTCCTTTTGGTAATGTTTAATGATAGGCGGTTTGACGAAAGCCAAACTTCCTCATTTTGGAAGCTGAGGTGGCCGAGTGGTCTAGACCGCTTCCGTTTGCCAAACTCTGAGGCCGTGGGACCCATCCAGCACTAGTATTTGTGCTTTACCAAGAAAGTGTCATGCTAAAAATAATTGGATATAAATCTTACCTACTTTCTAAATGGCATTAGTATATATCGAAAACTAAATCGAAGTAGATATGAATTAAGTCAAGCTCGTTTCTTCCGAGAGAGCGGCGGTCTAGAGCTTATGATAATGCCTGCAATATGATATACATCAGTAGTGCCGAATATTTTCCTCCAGCATCGACACTAATGCCTTGTTAACTAAAGTAGCATGTCTGTCTCTGTTAAGCAAATTTTACCGTGGTAATACGAAGCTTTTATGCAATGTTGCGATACTGATAATAATTCTACAATGATGCAAGCTATGGAGTCATTTCGACTCTTGTTAGGTTTAATATCATTAGTTGTAAAACGTTCGTCACAGATTGTTTTCACTGTATAACAGAACCATGTGTTGCCTGCAACAACCGCCACAAATACTGTTTATAATGCATATATTTTATTATACAAATGAACCTTTGGAGTACGTGATAAAAAGAGTATCACAACATAAGGTTCATAATGAAAAAGGTTTCACACAGAGCCACTAAAAAACGGTCATCTTAGGGGTCACGTCCAATCGATCGAGACGGTTTCTCGATTAACGAATAAAACTGATAAATATCTCATCTCGAAGGGTCCCGGTTTATCTCTATCGATTGTTGTCCCCGTTTGCTCCCGGTTTTCTCTCGAAGCTCAAGACCATCTCGATCCCCCTCGAAATAATTCGACTTGCTTCGAGACTGTAATCGAGATGCCTTCAAATGAACGTTTGAACCATTCGGAGTGCGTATGCTCGTCATAAATATACTTTTCTGTGGCGAAATTAATCTCGGCGAGTACATTTGCATTAAAAGACGAATAATATATTAGATTAAACATGAACCGTTTAATATTACTTTGTTATTTCGTATAGAGAACTGTAGTCGCATATATTTGCTACCTGTTATCTTGATAGATCTTTATTGAAACAAATATTTAATAGAATCTTGACTTGAAAATTATAGTACCACGTTCGACAGAGATTTTCCGGGTAGCCAGATATGCAGTGGCTTTGAAGGACCACAGGAGGGGCTGGAAATTTACTGAAAAACGGCTGATAGTAAAATCATATGTGATCGTTGGCCTAAAGCAAGATTGCACTCTTAATTGGGCGATAATTACTTTTATGAATCATGTTATTTGATGAAATTTCTCAACACATGTTATCAACAATAATAATGGAACGCGAGAATATTATCAAGCCCGCTAACGTATTGTTTCGGTTTTTTCGTTTAAAGAAATTAACCCCTGTTGTTCAAGCCGAAGATTCTCAGACCGACTGTGGTGTGAATTATCAACACCTCTAGTTCCGATGGTCAGTATTTCCTCTACCACGCAAGCTTATATATCAGAAAAAATACTGCGTTGATATAATCTCCTTATTTGATTGCATTATCTGCATTGAATAACAAAAATTATAAAACAAATTATGAACAGAGATTAATACACCGGTCAAACATTTAACATAACCTTCATTTTGCGGTTGAAACGATCAATGTTGGTTCAAAATAATTTAATAGAAAAAATAATTAATATTCAGAATGGAATCGAGATGCCATAAAGTGAAGGTTTGTACCATTCGGAAGACGAATGCTTGCTCTATACTTCTCTGTGGCAGCGAGACTTATATCGGTGAGTATACATGGTCGCGATCTGTGGTCGCGCTCTGACTGCGCAATTTCACTGCACGTTATGTACACTGTAAAGTCGGCGTGGAGCTTTTAAACATATGTTAAACACGTTTCACACATCAACGTGTTTTATAAAGTGTCATTTCGCTAAACGTATTTAGCTTCATTGTGTTTCATGGCTAAACACATGGAGCTATATCCGTCTAAATAGCTAAACAGGTTTAGATTACCACGTGTTTCAGTCCCGTTTGAAGACCTACAGTGCACAATTTTCAACAAGTTAAACGCCAGTGGATGTGATTTTGAGACCCGTTTAGCTTTTAAACGTGTTGAATAAATAAACCTCTGACGTGGAGCTGTTAAACACGACTAATGCTGACAAGCGGATGATGAAGACATGTTTCAGCTAAACATGTCAAAATTGTCAGTCATATTCGCGGGCAAATTAACAGCGCCCTCTGTATATCGATATTCTGATTGGCTAATAAGTTCACGTGTTTTTTTTTGTGAGCGTCTGCTTCTGCATTTGTTGGTGAAACAAGGGGCGGGATCGTGGAACGATGGCTGGAACAAAGAAAGCCACCTCAGTTTACTACTTAGAATAAGTCAAGGTAAGTCAAGGTCAGCTGAATAACACAGGAAACTCAGATTTTACTTCCATTGATTCTTTGCTGTTGAATTTTCGGAAATTTCCCACTCGATGAAAATGGCCGGCGTACTATTTCGAATTAATGGCCGATGGTGATCTGACAATATCAGAGAGAGTACGAACCATCTGTCATCATAAAGTATGATAGAATCTGGCACTGAAATAGAGAAATACATTTTTAAGAGCTTATTTAGTTTTCTATTGTTTTTGGTGCCTGATCACAGAGGTCGAGAAAGATTAGCTCCCCTGGATTAGAGATCTTTTGTCAACCTACAATGTATCAGCAGGGGCGCGATCAACATTGATGCAGCAGGTTGATGGAGGCTGGATTTTCACGTTTGCTGTGTAAATTTTGGAGATTGCCACAATCATGTTTGATGATTATTATAAATTAGAGCAAACTGTTATCAGCTGTCCTCCTGATACGATGTGATCAATCAGAAGCACCTTTCTGCGTGTGGATTTATCTTTGACAGTTCAACTGTAATTTGTAACTGTAAGTTGCAAGTTTCCAAGTTTCAGTTTACAACTTTTTTTCTTAGAGAGTGATTTTTCGCTCGTTTGATATTAGCCATTTATTACCTGATTAATGAATGACGATATGCTGATGAATTTTCACTAGCAGGTCCCAAGGGCTACCCTGCCACATTCGTATGGTATTTAAAGGTTGGGGATTATTTCAAACCGAGCTATATTAGCTCCTTCTATTTGTAGCTTAAATAGCTCGTTGGAGCTTATACAAGTTGGGGAAAATACCTCGATCGAGGTATTATACCTTGATCGGGGTGTAAAACCTCGATCAATTAATAGGCCTATAGGGCAACTTCAGTTTTTATATATATGTGGAAAATGTGGACATCCACACATTCGCCAGACTATGAATCTTTTAACAGCATCTATGGCTTCATTGTTCCATGATTTTCACGGATTGTATTGTATTGTATTGCTTCGTTTTATGCGACTAATCATTTAAATTAGCCACTTCAATATTTCAAAAATGAAACATGGCTTCAAATGACATATACGGTGATGTTTATTCTGTAAATGAAAATAGCATGTGGTGGCATACTTCCATGTCAAGATCATGCGCAAATTGCAGGATCTGAGAGGCAATGTTAATAAATCAAGTTTAACTGACAGACACAGTCTAAACTGCTAGCATGTGCACATAAAAAAACATACCTCTGCTCTGGGTATTATGACTCTGCCATGTGTGCGCATGCTAGGAGATTGTGCATTGCATCAGACAATTTAATTTAATTTATTCATCAGTCAGTGCATCTACATTCATGCAACTTGGATATGACTCAGGCTCTGAGATGGATGTTTGCCATCACATGCCATTTTCATTTACATAATAAATTTCACCGATTATGTCATTTGAAGCCATGTTTCATTTTTGAAATATTAGAGTGGCTAAATTGAATGATCATTACGCCTCAGCGTAGCTTGTTTGATAGCCAATTTGTCAATTGCCATCCCATAAATTGTTCGTATTAGGGCAGCCACACACCTAATACGAACAATCGCGTGTTAACGTTACCATAGTGGAAGGTGGAATTGACGTAGCCTGTCCTTCAATGCAATGTCACAAAGCCGATACGTCACAAAACGAAGAGCTACGTCGTATCAATGGCTTTGTGACGTTGCGCCTCAGCGTTTGCTTTCAACCCAAAGACGTTGTGGGCATGCGCGACTCTTTCGTATTAGGTCAGGAAATGTGAATCAGTTGAAGTTGTCTTACGAAAACAAACCGCATTTAATCGTTGTTGTAGTCGCGTTTTCGGCTTAAACAAAGGCTTTTCGGCATAATAAAATTGTTATGATGTGTGTTTGACGGCTCGACCGATAAGAATTCCCCACACTGACCATGTAAATAGTTCGTATGCCCCCTCATACAAGCATCATAACTGATATTAGTCGCATAAAATGAAGAATAAGTTGCAGTGAAAATCATGGAATAATGAAGCCATAGATGTTGTTGAAAGATCCTTGCAGTCCACGGTATGTGTGGATGTCCACATTTTCCATAAATATACAAAAACTGAAGTTGATCGAGGTAATGGCCTATATCTCGATCAAGGTATAATACGCTGATAAAGGTATAATACTTTGATCAAGGTATTTTCCCTAACCTGTTATAATTTGACAGATAATTTGCATAGATTGCGGAATGATCAATTTCCGCTAGTTTCAGTGAACTTAAACGATCATCGAAGAAGTTGTACTCTGCAAAAATCTCTGATGTTCATTTGTGTGTTTTTCATATATTCCATTTCATAAATTTACTAATATGTACATAAAACATTGTTTTCGAATCTCTGTCTTCTTTTCAGCACATTTGTGAACGTCCATCAACCCACGCTTCCATTTTAGCAGCATAGCCAGATGTATCATAAATCAATCACGCTCAATCATGTGATATGTAAAATAATAACTTTCTCATATGGTGAACATGAATGAACATGCAAACCCAACTTTCGGGCCGAGAATCACGAACTGAGCAATGGTGACCATTTGTGTGAGGAGATCAATTTGTCTAGACAGGATTATTTTCAATAATACATGTACAAGCCTGAACAACAGTTTCTCACATGAAGTACTGACCATGCTGTTTTTCTCTACCTGTGTACCTTTTCTGATTTTAGCTATATCATCTGTTCCTGAGGCGAAAGAAAAGTTTGATGAGAAACTCTAAAAAGAAGGAAGCCGAGACAAGCCATTACTAAAAAAGTTATTCCGAATTCTCCATAAGAACAGGCGAGAGGCAATTGGGTCAGTCAGGGATGATTCGGTCAAGAATCTTTTTGAGATTTGTCCCCTCCTCCAGGATGCAGAATTTGTGAGTATAGGTCATAACTTGAATTATTAAGTTTTGATTATTCATTGCAGTGCTCGAAATGTCTATCTAATTGCTGGACATGTCCCACAGAAAATTGACTTGTCCGGCAATATTTTCCGGCAGTCGGACAATTGTCCGACAGTTTCAGCATCAGGCAGACAGAGAAACAAAGCGATTAGAAGAAAATAATTTTTAGTGTCTTCCACGATGTTTCACTGCGATCGAAAAATCACTTTACGTTTTCCCGTTGCAAAAATCCAAGTGCTGTCATTGTTGTTTCGGCTGGGCTTTCCCGGTGACCTATTTAGCAGGATAAGATTAAAACATTTTTCATTTGACCGCAGCGGGTCACGTCATTCTTCAAGAAACCCCGTTCTGCAGAGCCTGGCTCATCGACTCGCATCTACGCTATATTTCTCATGCTAGGCTACCATATTCTGGATGACTACTAGGAATGTGGTAAATCAAATCTGTCATTTCCTGTCTCGCTGTCTAAAGATGGCGGGTTTGTTTAAATTTGGATTCATTTCTTCTGGGGGAAAAAAGGCAGCCCGAAGATGGAAATCAGAGCGAAACAGATCCTCAGAAAGTACCAAAAGATAGTTCGTCGACATCAGCTGGTGTTTCAAAGGTTGAATGGCGCGTTCATCGGTCCTGATTAGACTACAAGGAGGACTCGCGGACGATGTTCTGTACAACTATACTACGACTGAATCAATTAGAATGAATGTTCCATACACGATTTTGTTAACTTACACCGGCATACCAGATTGGATTTGTTTCCCCAATGATTATTAATTTGATAATAATGTTATAAATTTGGGATAAAGTTAAAACAAACTCAGAATTATTTAATGGTTTAATTCTGGAATTTATTTACATAATATAATGTGAATGAAAATTGATAACATCCCGATGAAAAAAATGTCCTGCTTAAAGTCAGTATATCCTGTAAATTTTTTGCCTAGCAGGACAAATATCATGTTGGTGATTTTCAATATTTCAAACCCTGCACTCATATCTTTACTGGATGTTTATAGCTCATGCTGATAGTTAGTTATTTTTCTTTAGTTCATTTGCAGATTGTTTTTAGTAAGGATTATTACAAATGCAACTAAGTGGGTTTTTTTTTTGATAATTGGATGATGACAATTGCAAACTGAACCTTGTCCGAACAATAGTCCCGACATTTAATGACATTTTCATAGTCCTTTTATACACAAATGATGCAATGCACTGGCCTTATAACACATTGGGTGTGCAAGCTACAATGTCCGTCTGTCCGTCCCGTGTGTCCAGTCTATATCTGGGAAAGTTTTCTATCCACAGTTCCAATTTTTGGTGAGTGAATTACCCTGAAGGTAAAAGATGTCGCATACCAAATGGAGGTCAAGGTCAGAGGCCAAAGGTCACTGGCCTCAAAACCAAAAATCCACTCAATCGTTCATGTTCGTTCTATACCTGTGACCGTTCTATCCACAGTTGCAATTTTTTGTGAGTGGATACACTAGGTCAAAATGATGTGTCGTGTACTGAAATTGAAGTCGGATCATAGGTCAAAGGTCACTGTGGCCTTAGAATCCAGAATTCGTTGATCATTGACAATTTTCTATCTACAGTTTCAAGATTTGGTGAGTGGATACCCTAAGGGAGACCGAGGTGTCGCATACCAAATGTAGGTCAAGGTCAGGCCTAAAAATCAGGAAATTATTGAAAATTGCTCATTTTTTTGAGTGGATTCTGTAGGGGGAAAAGATGTTGCATACCAAAAATTAGGTCAAGGTCAAAGGTTACTGTGACCCCTAATTCAAGGAATCATTAAAAGTATATATTTTTTGTGTCAGTATATACAGTAGGGGGACAGGATGTGTCGTGTACCAAATGTAGGTTAAGTTCAAAGATCAAGGTCACTGACCTCAAATTCTGAAATTCCTAAAAATCATGATTTAATGTCTGTATATACATTACGGGAAGACGATGGAACGTGTACCATCCATCCATTAATGTTTGTGCCACTAAAGAAGGCACTTATAACGCCATGTGTTATTACCTGTTTACTTGTTTTTTGTCCTCTGCCACGAAGTGGTGGGAGGACTTGGAGATGCTAGCCGTCCGTTCCACATCTTGTGAACATGATATCTTGAGAACAATTCGACCAATCGACTTCAAACTTTAGAAGGTGCTTCACATTAGTTAGATGGCCATTGGTATTCATTTTTACTGAGGTACGTAATCCAAGATGGCTGACATTGACCATCTTGGATTCCGTCTGTCCCGCATCTTGTGAACGCGGTATCGTGAGAACAATTCGTCCCATTGACGTCAAACTTGAGAAGGTGCTTCACATCAGCTAGACGGCCATTGGTATTGATCTCATTATGTAATCCAAGATGGCCGCCATTGACCATTTTGGATTTCACTCACCCATATTGTGCACATATGTGTTGTGAATACAATATCTTGATCCATTCCTCTCATCGATTTATAAATCTCACCATCCGCAAACCCATATACGACTACAGACTTACATTCCAGTGTTACACTACCCATTACTGATTCCCAAACCTCCTCAAATTGTCTCAACAATTCCAGATAAACGTCTCTTTCCATATACACATTTCCACTTTCCAAGTTATATTTAAGGAGATATTGGAAGCGTATATGCTGTACGGTCTCAAACAGGCTACTTGGCGGAGGACCTGCTAGCTACTCAGCTTGTAACATTGGACATATGGGTTGCGTGAGTTGTTGGGGATCTGTCCCCCCATGTACATTTTCCTGGAACAGCCCTTAGAGGCATTAAGCATATATTTTACACATTCATCCATTTGTCTGATCTTTCTCAATATTTGCTTAGTTAAATTTGAAGCTATCCAAATATGAGTTGCAAATTGGCACAAAATTGACACACCCTCTTATTTTCTTATGTTATTCAAGGGAACAGACCTTGCGGATCTGGACGTTAAAGCCTGGTTGAAGTTTCAAGAAGAATTAAAGACCAAATCGGAAGTGCGAATTGAGTCCTTCCCGAGTGTTATATTTTCAAGAGTTATGGCCCTTCGTTCTTGAAATCTTTGTGAACTGGGACTTGTCCGGGCTGGATTTCCTGGATTTGTATGGACAAGTATTAAATTTGCATGATATGTGGTCAGTGTCCCATAGTTGTGCAGCGTAAAGTTTCTCCGTGTGTCGCTTAGATTTTCAAGAGTTATGGCCCTGTGTTCTTGAAATCTCCGTGAATTGGGACTTGTCCGGGCTGGATCGCGGTTAATATTGTATGGACAAGTATGAAATTTGCATGTTATGTGGACAATGCCCCATAGTTGTGCAGTGTAAAGTTTCTCTGCATATCGGTTATATTTTCAAGAGTTGTGACCCTTTGTTCCTCAAACCTCAAATAAATATATTTGTCCAGGCTGGATTGATACTTAGGATATACATTGTACAACTGAATCAAGATGAAGAAAATGACTTAAGCAGAGTTGTGATATTTTTGCGAATTAGGCCTTGATTTACCAATTAAAATCATTCCATTTCCAATTAACCGATCTGGGGAAAGTGGCTACATATATATGTTATTCCACATTCCAAAGCAGACCAGTGTAACTGCATGTATAGTCTCAGGAGTTATGATGAATTCAATTGACGACGTAATACACATTATTGTTACCATACAGTAGTTGTGCATGTGTTGGACTTTTTCAACCTGATTCACATTTTCCTGAGCTCAGTTGTTCCCCTTCATCATGTATATCAGAAGCATTTTAAACAACCTGTTGTGGATATATTAAATACACCATTTTGGCTATTTTTAAGGCTGGTTTTCACCAACTTTCTTGTGAGCGCAACTACATGTATAGTTTCCGGATTTATAATGAATTCAATTGACGATTTAATTGTCACCATACAGTAGTTGTGGATGTTAAGGACTTTTTCGACCTGATGGCATGATTCTGAGTTGTTCCCCCTGATTATGTAGAAGCAGCTTAAACGACCTGTTGTGGAGATATTAAATGAGCCAGTTTTGATAACTGTGCTGTCAACCTTGTGGCCCAATGACTACTTTCCTCAATAAATTTATGGATTATTTTATTTCAGTTTGTTGTTGGCCTCTGATTTCTCCACCAAAGTAGATTCAGCAGTTAGTTGCGTGCCTTGGCACCAAGAAGGGGATGCATGGTGTGTCACTGGAGACAAAGAATATGAAGTCGAAGAACATAACATCCATACTGCCATTGCTAAACATGTCCAGAAGCTAAACGCTTGAGCTACGCGCATGCTCGTCAACACTTTTTGCACACATCCAATGGCTAAACATGTTGCCCCGATGTAATGTTTAGGATTTAAACGTGTTTAGCAGAGCACTATGGCTAAACATGTTTAGTAGGGAACTGTCGATAAACATGTTTAATCCCTAAGTACCAAATCACCAAACCACATGTTTAGCGGGATGACATGTGGAAAAAGTGTTGACAGGTATGCGCGTAGCTTATGTGTTTAGATCCTCCACACATGTTTAACAGTGTATGGAAAGAATAAAAAATCAACAATTGAACTGCATAGGTTGGCTTATTATTCAGTGTAACTTATTTCGAACCTGTTTTTAGAATCTGAATAACTTTATGAGATGCGTCCAGGAAGTGCGCATTGAAATAATTTCTACTAGTCCAGAATAAATTCGACATGTTCTTCTGAAAGTTTATCAGAACAGGAGATTTGTATTAATAACACTTATTCAATAAGATCTTGACTTGAAAATTGTACCAAGGTTCGTCAAAGTTTTCCCCGGTATCCAGAAATACAGTGGCCTTGAAAACCACAGGGGCGGCTGGTAATTTATTGAAACCGGAAACGCATGATCGAAGTGGTTGGGCATTCCATATAAGCTTTTCACGCAGACAAAACGCTGTATTGTTGATAGCAAAATGAGCATGGCCGATCACCTAAACCCTGATTGCACTCTGAATTGGGCGTTAATAACCTTCATCATTTCTTAAACTTGCCAAACACAAGAAACTAGCAATAAATAATAGAATGTGAGCATCTTATCAATTCCTGTCAAAATTGTTTTCCCGTAGTTTTTCTTTTATAGTAATTAGATTAATCTATATTACACGCCTACGAAAATATATCGTTCAAACACTTCATTTCCAATTTTTCGGTTGAAATGATTCCGCGTGGAATATTAGTCAGCTATACAATCAATTATCGATGCGAGAGAAGATCAGGCGATTTTATATTTAATCTTTATATAGATAAATGAAATGTTTTCTTTCAATCAGATCAGGATATATCGATTAAACGTTGAATAACATGGAGGGCATCTTTAAAAAATCGTTGTCGGAATTCTATTTTGGCCTGCGATATGCGTATATGAGGAGAGCCCCCAATATTTGGTACCCACACAACTTTATCGCCTGAGAAGCTATTAAGAAACGGCCAATTTAACGGCAATAAAACACGGACATATGCAAAACCGTTCGAGATTACTGATCAATTTCATATCCATCTCGAAAACCGGGACGTTTCGATCGAGATATAACCGGGAGCAAACCGGGAGACGTCGCCAGGGATCCCGGTTTTGCCCTCCCGGTTTCAGCCGAGAAATTTCTAGATCCATCTCGAAGGCATCGAGAAAGTGCCTCGATTAATTGGACGTAATCCCTTAGTTGATTCGGCCGTGAGCATCCTGATCAACGGACGGATAATGACGCCCATTTATGTATGCGATGAAAGTTTGTTGCTCTAATGAAAATAAGCATTGATCGAGTCAATTTGCGAACAAACCAGCGACTGTCGTGATTGTCGCTCATTTTTATACGCCCTTCCAAAAATGCGGATGTATTGTTCGATGTGGAATTCCGCCCGTTCGAGTGTCCGTAAGTCCGTCCGACCGCCCGCTCGTGTACGGTCTATATCTGTGAAACTTTTCTATCTAGGGTCGTGTTCATTCTGTGAGTGGAATCATGAGGGGGTGACGATGTTTCGCGTACCAAAATGAGGTCAACTAAGAATTGAAAAGTTTACTTTAGAAAAAAACATAAGAAAATCGTTGAAAATTACACATTTTGTGACTTGATTTCTTGAGGTAGATGTATCGCGTCCCAAAATGGAGGTCAGCGTCAAACAGTCAAGTTCAACATGGTCAATGCGACCTCAAAATCAGGAAAACATTGAAAACTGCAACAACAAATATAATGAAAACATTAGGTAGACAGGACGCGCCCTGTCCTAAAATTGAGATTAAATGTCACGGTCACTGTGGCTCATAATCAGAATAATTGCAAATTGCATTTTTCTCCATTAGGAGATATGATAAAGGGAGATAATGTGTTAACGTAGAGGACAAATCTGGTCGAAAGTCAAGACCACTCAGCCCGAAGCTCAGGAAATAGTTCAGGATCTTGATTCAGTGTTATAGCCCCAGTTCAAGTTAGTGAAATGTGACCAAATTTCATGCAGACACCAAGTCACAGCAAAGATATTAATGTTGAGACCCAGTCCTAGCTTGTACAGTTTCTCCTTCGGACATACTATGACATCAATAGGGAAGAAAAATCTGTTGATTTTGAAGCCAAAAGTGTCGCTGAATGCTGCACAGTCCAAAATCATATTTTTTGTTATCTTTAGCAGCATCTGTATCTCATAATTTCTACCAAAAAAAAGAACATTCATGGAAAACGGTGAATACAGTAAAAAAGCCTGACTAGATCTATGTACGGCAATAATGGTGCAGTAACCAGTCTAATACATATCGTTTACTCAACCATTGATATCCCAGCTTCCGGCAGATAAGATCGAGGGCATGAAAATGTACAACCTGGTCCTCACAAACACTTTGCCATATTCCAGAATAGTACATCTCCACGAGTCCATTTGTTTCGTTCGTCTTTTGAGCAAGCCTCACTTCCAGGTCATCAGTAACATCGGTATCTGGTGGAATATAGATGTATCTTATATTTCAATATAGGTTTGAAAATACTAATATATGCTTAACTATACTGGTTTTTTAATCGTTAACCGAGTTGCGGTCGCCTGTGTTCGAGTTGCTTCATACCAGATATTCCCATTCTCGTGCTTGCATATCCTTCCTTCCAAGTTTCTGGTGTACATCATGTTTGCCTGCTCAACTTCTCTCCCCCCGAGAGGCCTCAGCAGATTACATTTATATATATATATATATATTGATATCAATCAGAACTATCCGTGTTCTATTCCGTATATAATGAACACGACTTCCATATACACAGGTTATCAGTGTGTCCCGTACACAAAGAGCACAGAAAGCTCGAAGTCTCTCGAAGCCAGCAACGTGTTTTGATACGAATATATTCTCGATATATTGTAATCCCATCTGATCTAGAGGATCATTATAGTTTTTTATCAAATTTTCACCGCGGCTACAGAACGAAGGGAGCAAGTCTCGCTAACCTTTCCGCAAATCTTATTGGCCTCTTTTTGAGACTATTTGCATAATTCTGGATGCGAATGAACAAGGGAAATTTCAAAATGGCGCCCACGATGGGTTCTCAGAATGTTTTGCCTCGGTCTTTTCTTGCCTAAAATCGCATTAAAAAATTATTTTGACAAATCTAATTATTCTCCATCTTATTAATTAGTTTTAAAGAGAACATATCGACAAATTTAGAATTCGATAATCGAACCGATGGTTTTACATTCTCGTGGAGAGCTTGTCACAATAGTTTGGAACGTTTCAGTCCTCTAATCCAAGGGATAACGCAAATAGAGTAGCCAAAATTGCCTCCCCTGGGACAGGGATAGGTCCCAAATCGCTAAAGCCTAACGTTTAACAATACTGGTCCCAGTTTGCAAAGTTCGCACTGTTAGAACGAACCTTGTTTGGAGAGATTCCATCTACACCGTGACAACAAGTAGTACAGAATTTGATGCTGTATTTGAGAACCCTCATAAGACATAAGCTGACAAGATCATGACATCGTTTTAAATTGTAACCCCTATTAAGAAAGTTGCACACTTGACAAATTCGATATATTTCCGAATCAGTCACATATTTTAGTTCTTCGCCGGCCGAAAACAGGTAAAATGTAAGAACGAACGAGCCGACAACAAAACGTATAACTCAGCATTATTTGTATAATGTAAATACCGAGAAAACCGATGATAATTACCTCATATCTGGCCTTGAAGGCCTAGTCTGTCGACTACAACTTGCACCTCATCTTGTGGGTATACATCTATATATATCAACAGTCTTCAGAACCGGGAAATTCCGCGTATTTGCCCTCTGTAGGGAGTTTACAGTTTACAAACATCCCAATTCAAATTACCTGGATCGCATATTACTCCGATCATTCTTTCTGTTTTGCATGTCCCCACGTTTCCCCACGGCCTTACTCTACACTGGCCCAGTGATGTTATATTGGGTGGACACACTAGTTTGTCATGCCAAACTTTTCTCCCTTGAAGAGGAAAATGGTCAGCCAAAGCCATAGAATTCAGTCTTGAAAGAAATACAAAATGAAACTCATATTCATCCAACATTATAATATTAAATGCATGCCGTTTCTCCATAATAAAAGAGCGTTGTTTATTTTCGAATGCGTACACAAGAATCCGTTGAATCATTCCCGTTTTAATGTCAGATAGTTTATAAGTATCGTATGTCAAACTTCATCAGTTGGCAAAATATCTTGATATCAATATGGAGGAGAGATCCTGAAGGATCTTGGATCTTGGATTTTAAGCTAATGACAAGAGGATGTTTTTGTCCATTGTTACCAAGAACAAACGATTGATTTGTGATTTTGTTTGCAGAAATTTTGTTTCCAGGGACACTGGAAAACACCAAAATGTTATCTTTATAAGTTTTAGGAGTTCAAAGATTTCTTGAAACTGTACTTTATGTCGGTTGTTATAGTACAAGTGAAATAAGCAAATTAGTCTGAAAGTGAATGTCCGGAGGATCATTCGTCTTCGTTTTGTAGTAATGGTTTTTTCTTTCTTCTTCTTCTTTTTTCCACGCGTAATCAGTGGGTACTGGGAGCGAAGACAAATCTCTTTGACACTTTGGCATGAGCTATGAAACATACCTAAGATTTTATAATTTGGGCTAGTTTGAGAAGGGATCCGGTCCGTGCAGTAATGCTGGAACTTTGAAATTGTCTGAATCCTGATTATCTCCTTTTGATCGAAAGACGCAGTAGTCTGCATTTGTCGAATTGTGACGTTGCATCACAAGAGTGATGTCTCTTCGTGTAGCCGACCCGTCAGCAGACGAAACGGTGGGGCAGTTCACATGCAACGGCATGGACTACAGTAAACTAATTTAAAATTTGAAGAAATACATTTTAATTCGGAACCATTTGAACTCCTTGATATAGACGGTCAACGTATGGGTATTCTCTATACTCAATATATAGAATATGCCCCACCGTTTGATCCACCGACTCTTGTGATGCAACGTCACAACTCGGGAATACCGTATTAATTTGAAGCGTAACTTGGATTTTCGAATCTGACCAAAAAGGTATCTTGCACAACTAGACCCCATGTGGGACCTTTGTACCAAATTTCAGAAAGATCCATGTAGTAGTTCTTGGGGATTCACAATAACAATGTTTCAAGGGGGAATTCGACCATATTTGATTTTGGAATCAGACCAAAAATGGTATCTGGCACAACTAGACCCCACACAGATCCACCTGTGTACCAAATTTGAGAAAGATCCATAAGTAAATTCCCTGAGAATTCATCATAACATAATTTCATGAGAAATTAAAGATGGCCGCTTGGCGGCCATATGGGATTTTCGGATAGGTATCTTGCACGACTAGACCCCAAGGATTTTCGGATAGTTATCTTGCACGACTAGACCCCAAGGGGAACCTGTGTACCAAATTTGAGAAAGATCCACACAGTGCTTCCTGACAAATCACGATAACAAATTTTCATGAGAAAATCCATGATGCCCTCCTAATGGCCTCATTGGATTTTCGAATCGGACCAGGAACGGTATCGTGCACAACTAGACCTCAAGGGGAACTTGTGTACAAATTTTTTAGAAAGATCCATGCAGTAGTTCCTGAGAAATCGCGATAACAATATTTCATGGGGAAATCTAAGATGGTCACTTGGTGGCCATATTGAATGTTCGAATCGGATCAGAAATGGCATCTTGCACAACTAGATCCAAAGTGGAAGCTGTGTACAAAATTTCAGAAAAATCCACGCAGTAGTTCCTGAGAAATCGCGATAACAAAGTTTCATGCGGAAATCCAAGATGGCCGCCTGGTGGCCATATTGGATTTTCGGATCGCACTAGAAAAGAGGTCTTGCACAACTAGACCCCAATGGGAACCTGTGTACCAAATTTGAGAAAGATCCATGCAGAAGTTTCTGAGAAATCGCGATAACAATGTTTCATGGGGAAATCCAAGATGGTCGTCTGGTGTCCATATTGGATTTTTGAGTCGGACCAGAATAGGTATCTTGCACAACTAGATCCCAAGGGGAACCTGTGTACCAAATGTGAGAAAGATCCATGAGGTATTTTCTGAGAAATCGCGATAACAAATTTTCATGGGGAAATCCAAGATGGCCGCATCGGGGCAATACCGAATTTTCGGATCGGACGAGAAAAGGTATCCTGTGCAACTAGACTCCAAGGGGAACTTGTGTACCAAATTTGGGAATGCTCCATGAAGTAGTTCCTGAGAAATCGCGATAACAAGAATTGTTTACGGACGGACGGACTGACTGACTGACGACGGACGGTCGACGGACGGACCACGGACGAAAAGTGATTTGAATACCATCTGGTGATAGTGGGCTAAAACACCTTCAGGTCAAAACTGATCTTAGGCAATTAAAGCTGGGACCATCCTGACTAATCTTTTGACTCTATTAACAACGAGAGATCCTGAAGGATATTGGCGCCCACCATTGTCCGATAATTGTAAGCTAATGACAAGAGGATCTTTTTGTCCATTGCTACCAAGAACAAGCGATTGATTTGTAATTTTGTTTGCAGATTTTCGAATTTGAGCGAAAAAGATCGAAAAGGGGACACTGGAAAACACTATATACATTATCTTTCTAAGTGTCAGGAGTTTCAATATTTCTAGAAACTGTAGTTGATGTCGGTTGTTATAGTACAAGTGAAACGAACAAAGTTAGTCTGAAAGTGAATGTCTTCGTTTTGTAGTATTTTTCTTTGCACGTGTCATCATTGGGTACTGGAAGCGAAGACAAATCTCTTTGACACTTTGGCATGGGCTATGAAACATACTTAAAATTTTATAATTAGGAACGAATGCTAATTCTGTTCCGTTTACTGGGCTACTTTGAGTGAGTGAGAGAGTGAGTGAGTGAATAGGGTTTAACGTCGCTTTCAACATTTTTTCAGCTATATCACGACGGGGAAGGGAAGGGAGGGGAGGGGGAGGGGCAGGGGTACCTACTTGTAACAGAGCAGATCTAATGCTGCCATTTTATAGTGCTGTCCCACTGAAATATCATGCCGTAGGCAGACATGACACCCCACTCAGTCACATTATACTGACACCGAGCGAACCAGTCCTTGTTCTATCCTCTTAATGCTGAGCGTAAGCGAGGGAGCAACAAGTTCCATTTTTCAAGTCTTACGTATGACCCGGCCTGGGATCGAACCCAGTACCTACCGCTTACGAGGCCGACACTCTAACCATTAGACCACCGCAGTGCGGTTGCTAGTTTGAGATATCCCTTTTAAGATACCATGCTCGAAAATAGTAAGATGGTACAAACTTAATACTAGTGAAGGGATCCGGTCCGTGCAGTAATGTTGAAACTTTGAAAGTGTCTGAATCCTGATTATCTCCCTTGGATGGAAACACGCAGTAGTCTACAGTTGTCGAGTTGTGATGTTGTGTCACAAGAATGACAGCTCTTTGTGTAGCCGGCCTGTCGGCAGTCGAGACAGTAGGGCAGTTCACTTGCAACGGCACGGAGTAAAGTAAACTGATTTAAAATTTGAAAAAAAAATACATTTTAATTCGGAATCATTTGAACTCATTGATATAGAAAGTGAAGGTATGGATATTCTCCATAGTAAATATATAGAATTTGTCCCACCGTTTGCTCCGCCGACTCTTGTGATGCAACATCACAACTCGGGAATATCATATTAATTTGAAGCGTAAATTGGATTTTCGAATCGGATCAAAAAGGGTATCTTGCACAACTAGGCCCCATGTGGGACCTGTGTACCAAATTTGGGAAAGATCCATGCTATACTTCCTGAGAAATCACGGCAAAGTTTCATGGGAAATTCAAGATGGCCGCCTGGTGGCCATACTGGACTTTCGAATCGGGTCGAAAATGGTATTTTGCACAACCAGACCCCAAGGGGAACCTGTGTACCAAATTTGACAAAGATCCATGCAGTAGTTCCTGAGAATTCACGATAACAAAATTTCATGGGGAAATTCAGAATGACCGCCTGGTGGCCATATTGTTTTTTCTTTATCGGACCAAAAAAGGTATCGTGCACAACTGGACGACAAGGAGAACCTGTGTACCAAATTTGAGAAAGATCCATGTAGTAGTTCCTGAGAAATCACGATAACAAAGTTTCATGGGGAAATCTAAGATGGCCGCCCGGTGGCCATATTGGATTTTCAAATCGGACCCAAAAAGGTATCGTGCACAACTAGATCCTAAGGGGAACCTGTGTACCAAATTGGAGAAAGATCCACACAGTTTTTCCCGAGAAAGCACGATAACAAAGTCCAAAGTTGGCTGCCTGGTGGCCATATTGGACTTTCAAATCGGACCAGATAAGGTATCTTGCACAACTAGACCTCAAGGGGAACCTGTGCACCAAAGGACATCGCACGTTATCGCGGCCTTTTGGCCCCCTTTTCAACTTTTATCAGTCCGACCATTACAAATCACGTGACTTCAGTGAGATTGGGTGGACCGCCAAATATCTCACAAGCGCTGCCGCATGAGTAAGGCCACACTGTTCTCAGTCAGCGTTTCACATTAATCTGGCGAGAAAAATGGAAACTTCATTGATCCCAAAAATGTTGATTCGTCGATAGCAGATCGTTACATGTTGATGCGTTGAATGCGACATCTTCGATCTTCCGTTTCCTACTTCCATCAACTTGATTCCTCATCCTGTTCAGTAATGTCGAGATTTCATCAACATCCATGTCTGTGAAATGTCGACGCAGTGTCATCACATCCATCGATTCGCCCATCTTGTTTTCATTCGAGATGTTTGGAGCAACATCTACAACCGTCGGGAACCAACACACTTTGCCGCAAGAAAAAAAAATCGAGCCGAGCCTGGTATCACCCCAAATCTACCCCAACTGCATTTGTGCCACAGAGGAGTTTTACGAATAACAATATATATGTTATATATACTTTATTCAAAGTCATTTTCAATATCTTGAAAATGACTTTGAATTAAGTTGAAATATAGATCATTCTAACCATGATATCATTCTTCGGAGTTACATATATATTGCTACCCCTACTGCACTTGTAAATAGTACACCGTCGGTGACTTTTGGAGCAAGATACTATTGACAATGTTATTATTTTGGAGACTTCTTGCTTGGCACCGCCTGACGCACCTTCAGCTAATAGGGCTTGGTGTGTCGTAGTATCAATCGGACATACAGTTCTCTTCTGATTTGCAATACCTCTGTCGGCATGAGTTGCGAATCAAACCATGATGCGAATGCGGTATATCACCCCAGTCTGAGTGCTAAACAGATATTTTGCGCATTTGGCCTTCTTTTCTTCGCTTGTCACAACATGCACACGCCGACCATACCATTGTCGATTTCACCTTTATTCAGCCTGATACAGAATCGTATATGTTTCAGGCGTCCTAAAGAGCTTACTGTGAACAATTCAGATAGAAGTTACATTTATAAACTCCCAATATTTCTTGCTATATTTGCAGGTAATTGGTTCTTTCCATGCTGAGCTACTTTTATAACGGTACACATATTCGTAAATGCACAGAAAAATAATATCTTCAAAATCCTTATTATTCTAGCAGTGGCTACTATATTTATGTAAAGAATAACTGTGTTCTTTCTCGTTTTCTGAATCTGCATCGAAGTGCGGGACGGGAGTAACAATAAATTATCACAGGAAAAAAATACGGTTAGCCCTTTATGGGATTCGAACCCGATCGAGACATGCACGAAGTTCAAAAATAGCGCGCTCTAATCCATTACACTACCGCGCCATGCGACAGCCGTGTTATCCTGAATTATCCCATTTAATGTTCCGCACTCCACGTGAAAGTATACATCTAATAAAGTTTTAATTTTACATATGAAGCCAGTCGAGAACCAAAATTATCTTTGGACAACTACTAGATAATGACTCAACAAATATTTTTTTGTAAAGTTTGTTTTGGTTCTCGACTGGCTTCATATGTTTATAGAGAAAATAATGTAGTTATTTTACCCCAAACAGACGATTTGGCACGAATACACTTCTTCAATGGGTTGTTATTGAAAAACATCAAGACCTAGTGCCTGCCAATTACTCTGAACATACGACAAAATAATATTCTTTAAGCTAACGGAAAAATTTCTTTCGTACGCGATATTTCATTTTGGCACTCCAAACCGCACCTCATGGGGGCCAAATCCTCATCAAACCGCGCAAAGTCCTTTGTGAAAGATCCATGAAGCAGTTAATGAGAAATCACGATAACAAAGTTTCATGGGGAAATCCAAGATGGCCGCCTTGTGGCCATATTTGATTTTCGAATCGGACCAGTAAAGGCATCTTGCACAAATGGACCACAAGGGGAGCATGTGTACCAAATTTGAGAAATACCCATGAAGTAGTTCCTGAGAAATCGCGATAACCAGAATTGTTTACGGACGAACTGACGACGGACGACTGACCACGGACGAAAAGTGATTTGAACAGCCCACCGGTGATGGTGGGCTAGAAACGTACATAAACTTGTGTAGATATTCCTACGAAGTAGGCTACAGATCGCAAATTGTCCGGTAATGAGTCAGTCCATACGAATCCTTTCGTCGGCAAAATAAGGAGAACCGTTGACATTAGAACCTTGATTTTTGGCATGAACGTGCATCAGGGCATTGTTACCAGCAAGTTCTGAGCTGATCGAATTCTGATGAAAATTTGATTTATAATTAATTTTTTATTATTTATTGATGACTCGAGTGCACTGTCATGCCCATCAGGAACCCTTGGCTGTATTCTTCTCTGTGACTTTTAAGCGCCTGGGACTAACTTCGGCCGCCCAGCACTAAAGCAAAAAAAAATGATGCGCCCAGCTCTCGAAAATATCAGTAACTTTAATGGTACTTGCCAAAATATGTCGGCATTATACGTTTCCAGGTAGCTCCGCCATGTTTTCCCTAATAGTCCACGAACATCTGCCGTAAATTGTTGGAAATATTCGGGAACCCTCGTGATCATGCTGGTCGCTGTTAGCCGGTGGTATTGCGGAAGGCTACCGAAATCCCAGAATCTCGCGTCAGGCGAGCTGTATATGCCACGATGCATGAAGGAAGCAAATCATTTGATCGGAGAATGGAGGTTGTTATTTCGTCTGCTGCGAAGTTTTACCGAGCCACGAATATCACTTGACATGTATTTTATAAATCAATGTCATGAAGCGCCAAGCAACTTTGAAAAACTTCTTCTCACAGAAGCGTCAGAGGTCC
This sequence comes from Hanleya hanleyi, assembly GCA_036873755.1. NCBI lineage: Eukaryota > Metazoa > Mollusca > Polyplacophora > Lepidopleurida > Hanleyidae > Hanleya > Hanleya hanleyi. The sequence continues at coordinate 15,198 of JAVTVY010014496.1, read as the reverse complement.
AATGAAGGTAAATCTTTTGTTGGCTTTCGGTGGTCGTTCATGCCAAGAAAACTGTGGTCCGTTTTGCCCCATCGTTTTATCGCATTTAATGGGTATCAGTTACCACAACCGAGTCCTGTCCGGCTAAAAATACCCTGTCACTGATCCACATTCCACTATGCCACATTGCCCTATTACTGAGGTTAATCTTAACGTGTTTCTGGGACAACTCCACAGCTCTGTAAATGATTCTTGTCCGAGAGCATAGGCCTACTGCATATACCCTCAAACAATCAGCGCTGTTCCCATAACTTAAATTGTTAAACCATATCATTGAAATAATATAGCAGAAAACATTGCTGTAAGTTATGATATGTACACTATGACCAAAGACATGTTCATAATGTGCTAATCGGATAGTTAGGACAAACATGCATCAGAGAGTGTGTGACTTGGGTTCAAGGGTTAAGATTTTGGAGGGAAATATAATTTTTACAGCAGAAATATGACCCCGCCATGTGCTGATTAGAGCGCTAAAACAGGGTAGGCTAAATGGACCCTTTTCAATGCAGTATTTCTTGGCATGTGTTGTTGTTCTAAAACGTCAGCTTCCAAAAAATATTTTAATTATATCTATATTAAAAGCACACATGCATGTGTGCGCTCGCTCGTACGTCGTAATCAGTCTATTAGCTCTACATGTACTATGAGATATCTATAATATGGCTAGTTTAACAGTAGGCCTACACTTGAATCCAGTATTAAACTGGAGATTCCTGAGTAATGTATTTTTAGCCTAACTTACATTGTAATGTTGACACACATTCCGATACCACACAGATTCCAATGGTATCCGTTTTCACTCATTTGCTGGTCTTGGAATTTCGTTGAGATTGAAGGCATATTATACTGCACGTTTTATATATCCAGCCTATACAACATTGCATGATTTCTTCAGTTCAGTCATTAGTTAAAAAATGTTCTACCTCAAAAAGAAATAAAAAATGGCTGGATTTTATGAGAGAAATTACTAAATTTAAACACAACAATGACCCTATTATATGTTATTACTGAAGAAATCGTTAATAAAATCATCGTTGTGTTTTAAATTCAGTAACCTATAACCAGTTGTTTATTTTGTTCATGTGTGCTTTATTGTTCATTGATTATTATTATGTACTCTCTTCAGATGAGGTACCTTGAAGTTGAATGCCAAATAAATATATCCATGGAGAATGGCTCTCTAGTGATGCCTGATTTGATTCTTGCATTCTAACAAATCTCTGATTTTCACCTTTCTCACTTCAAATTTGTGTTTCTTATCCAGTTTCCTGTCTTATTTAGGACTACAAACATTTACTTCTCAACTGCTCTGACAGAGCATCATTCCCTACGCTAATTTAAGAAAAATCGCCTAATGCCGAGAAGGGGTGGGGCGGGGGGGTTCCCCGCTCTCTCTGACTCTCCCCCCAACACTTAGTGCTGTACTGCTGGGCTGATCATTCTCCAGGGTAATAGAAACTGAGGGCGATAATAGTTGCTACGCTAATGACTCACCAGCGGTGACATCTGGAAAAGTTAATAGTTCCCACTGTCAAGTAGAGACGCTATATAAATTCTCTCATGGTAGCACACAGGGCCCCCAAGTCATCTCTCGAGTACACACTTAAATTATCTCAAACCCTATTTCGTAGGTCCAGTGACGTTAGTCACACTGCCATGTTTGTATATTATAATTGCATATAATGTCATTGTAACTGAGAGTCTTTCAAAGTCCGAGAAATGATAAAAATCGTCAGAGGAAAAATGTGCTTAATCTATACAACTTAGATGCACGTGATACCCATAATGCAATTTGTAAATTAATGCATTCAACATTATATGAGAATTATAATATAACATATAAGAAAGCTTGAGCTCATATTCTAGTTACCGAGGTATAGGACGGTAGATTGATAGGACATATATCAGGAATATCGTTATATTCACGACGCAATGTTTCACCGATTTCCCATCATTTTATTTCTTATTTATCAATAAAATAAAAGTTTCCAACAAGATTTGTCCAACTGTATGTCAAGTTTAGTTGATATTCATCGTGCCTGCATGCGGGTGACGATTTTTCTTCTTTCAACTGGAGAAGAAATAGCGTATACATCATGTCACAATACTGCAGTCGGGCACCAAGGAGAATAGCCATTGCCCTTAGATTACGTATACCTAAAATGGTACCCCACTAAAATTCTTTATGCTCTCAAGTTGCCTCTGTATGTAGGCAACTTTTAGCCAGGTTAACAGCTTCTAACAAAAGAAATGTCAGCGAAAGTCATTTCTTCGCACATTTCATGGAGTTTGTTCACTCACCCAGAGAATCCAAGTTTCTTGCAGGCCCAATTGGCGAGGTCCTGTCCCCAGTTATCCACTCCTCCACATATTGTTCCCCACTGATCCATGTACTTAATCTCAACTGCGCCAACATTGTTGGTAATGTTGTCTACCAGGCGTATTTCCACGTCAGAAAATGTCTCTGTCAAGGCAGATATCAGATTTATAAAACATCATCTCCACGGGCTGCAACCTGTGTTTTTTATTGCTAACTGTTGGATGGAAGTTGCTATTAGTGTAAATTATTAATATTCCAAACCCTGAATCTGAACCCTATCAAGTCGCACAGGTGGACCGTCATCGGTCAGTGGGTATTATGTATAATGTATCCACTATGAGGAAACTATGGGCCGCGTACCAAAATGGTGATCAATAATTCAAAGATCAATGTCACAGTGATTCAAACGTGATTCAGTTATTGAAAACTGCATTTTCAGCGGATACATGTATATTGGGGAGACGGTGTGTTGTATTATAATAATTGATACCAAAGGTCAAGCTTGCTGTGGTCCGCAAAAAAAATTAAAATACATGAATCCCTCGATTCATGATATAATGAGTACCAAAAACGAGGCCAAACAGACGATGTTCAAAGTCACTGTGCCCCCAAAATCAGAAAATTAATGAAAATGCAGATATGCGTTATAGATTTCCAGGTTATGAATTTGTCACGAACTTTTGGCATACCGACATGTATACCGCTCTTCATTCTGATGGCAAAATGCCATGGGCGAAAGTCACAACTGCTACACTGTAAAAGAGAAAACATGTTTAACGTTTCATTTTGAGATGGTAACATGTTAGGGGCTTCATAATGCTACATGTTTCACCCTGGTTTTCCACAAAAAAAACATGTCTCGTAGACGTAACGATACAACTATTTGAGGGTAGCGACATGTTTCACTCGCGTTGCCGTCTCACGTCCAAAAAGCTGTTTGATACATTAACATTGAAACACGTGCAACCGAGTTGCAAGACATGTGTCAAGAAAAGCGGAGTACAAAATGGATAGTGCTGTCTGATGCATGGAATTAGATACCAGGTCGTCTTCACACAGTTCTAACCGTATCTCCGAAATGCATTACGACAGAGAGCTTTAGCAATTTGCAAACAAAGATATGATTACCACTGGCTTCCAGATATTTATTTCTGGTCTTTAGCCACCCGGAAAATATATGTCGGTATTGTGGATTAATAGGCTGAGCATTTTAATTGAATTATTTGCATAACAATTTAACTCAACCAGGCCTAGGGTATTTTGAGGCCTGCCATTTCACTCCACCTCTCTCCTTCCAAATATGTCTGAAACTTCTCACAACATAAGCTCAAATAAAAAGAGTGAACAAAAAATTTGTAAGATGGCCGCTTTGAAAACTACAAAGTTACGTCATATTCCAAATATGCATTTTTGGTCGATTTTTTTGGTAAGATTTTCCCAGCCCAAATTTTGACTCTTCACTGAACCCCTACATGGCTGACATTTTGAATTTAAGAGTATTCGCTCAAAACATATGGTCATATTGCGACACACCAACAAAATGCATAGCAATGTTGCCAGAATAAAAGTGACACTTATGGGGCACTAATGCGAGCAGCACTGAAAGAAACAACAACTGTGTTCTCCGTGTGATCAAAGCTACATCCAGTATTTTGAATTGTGAATGTGTAGCGCATCAGGTGATTTTCTTGAACAGAGTCAATACGATTGCTTATTTCATTACAGCGTTGGAAAGGATTCGGCCTTAGTGGCACACATAAACCAGAAGGAGACAGAATGGACATAATTTTTCATACGTATGGGAATATTGAATACTGTTTAGTGTCAACAATGTTTCTACTTTATCCCACAATGTGATCACTGTTGCAAAACTCGAGACGAATCCAGTCCTCCAGCCCTGATTATAATAATCATCTGCGATCCGTATTCCATACACCAAAATGGAATGAAATTTCAGCCGCCCCAGAACAGAAAGAGTTAATCGCGAGTAGCATGTCAGGAAAAACAACAAAGGAAGTATCATTCAGCAATTCCATATTTGTAGGCCTAAGTAATATAGTACCCACGTTCAGAAATGTTGTCAGAGTGCCGGATTAGACCTGGGATACAGTATGGGATAATACTTAGACAATGTCGTGTCAACGGACCAATATGACAAGTTGAGTAAATTATCTTTAACTTTTAAGTATGAATCAGTGATATAAATGAATTAAACCTTGAGCACATTATTGTTATATGAACAATTTTCACTCTATGGTAACGGGGTTCACATCAGGGATTCAGATGTACCAATCATGCATCTGTTTGAAATCATTATTAGGTTTGAGTTAACCTGAAGAGCAATCTGTTTTATGTGTTTCTGTATATGGTTATTGTTTGTTCATACATGTTCCTGGGTTTGACTTCCAACGAATATAAGAGAATAAACCTCGATGCATGTTGATTTTTGATGAATGTTTTCATTTTCATTTCATTTTTCAGTACCGGTATCATGCACATGCCAATCTGACACTCTCCTGACACACGAACGGGAAGTAGACTGTTTTGAAACATTTTCAAGTTTGAGACATGAACAGATCCGTTTCACTTGTGACATGTCTCAAAAGTTGAGACAAAGTCATGTTTGGGCTTAGACGTTTCATTTTGAAACATGTAGTCGGCTCTATCATGTTTCGTCTTGATACATGAATACACAACACGTTTCAAAATGCAGAACGTCACATGTTTCAAACGAACACGTGCTTATTGAAGACATGTCTCATATTGAAACATCATTAACTCATGTGAAAAAGACACGTGTTTCAATTTGAAGCATGAAGCCGTTTTAATATGAAACATATACGTACTCACATGTCCCAAAAGTTGGAACAAAATCATGTTTCATTTTGAGACGTTAAACATGTCACCAATTATTACAGTGTATCCGAACAGTTGAAAATATTGAGTATGCCAAACACAGATCCATATTGATTTTAAATTGTCTTCTCCATGCCATATGTTCTGTTCTAGGTTGTGGATTGCGTCCAAACTTGGGACATACGTTAAGGATATAATGAAAGCTCGTGTAAAACACGGAAGAAGAGCATTTCCCCTAGAATAAATGAGTAACACATAATTGTTTACTCACAGGGCTTTAGATCTCCCCAATTTGGGCATATCCTCTATCAGGTGTAGCAATTTGTTTCAGGAAGGGACAGGGTGAGGTACATACCTCTGGTGGATGAGCAATCGGGAATCATCCCTGCTAGTAGTGCCTCTGAGAAGAGATTTCTTGACCAATGGGCGAAACCCAGTGTGGGGCCAGACCAACTTTATTTTGTGTTTCACGGGCCCGCTGACATTAAAAAATTGAATATCACAATAAGAATAAAATTTCAAATTGCCACTTTTTTTCACTACGAAAGCTTGAACATGAAGATTTCACCTCCTTTTTCATTCCTGATGGTATGAATTCGGCTGTTGTATTCTATCTCGAACAATGCCAGTGAATAAAAATGCCAAACAACAAAAATAAATACTTTTCACGATAATTTTTCACAGGAAGTCAGGGAATTGTTTTTGTTGTATAATGCCGCTTATAGTACTTTAGTGTAGCACCTTTGCCGTGTAGGTGGGCGTGGCTGTTTTCTCCACACGGCTGTAGTTACTCCCCTTTACATTTCATACCACGAAGTTTTGAGTTCCTAAACGCCTGCGTTTCGGAGATTTAACGGCTGCACATACAAAAACACAATAGCTGGTGATAATAAAATGTACCTCGTTATTCTCCTTGTAGTCTTTGGACACTTTCCTCCAAGTTAGAGCTCTCGGTATTCCCTCATCCTTAAGTTATCATCAATTGTTCAAGATTCTCGGAGATTTGGGTAACAGCTGTCGACCACTCAACCGCCAGTCATATAAATTGACTTGGCCCGGACTTTGCCGGAGATGGCGCTGAAGTGCGCTGGTTTACGTTCTCGACCTCGTTATCTTCGGCCATATTCCGTTTGCTCCTGTCCGGAGTCCGGTGAAGCTCGGAGAAATGAAGAAGCCGTCGGGCGCATGCGTGATTTTCGGGGATTCAAAATATGTCAGAAAAACTTCGTGAAGTTGTGATTAAAAGATGATATCTCAAGAACGAGGAATTATTAAATATTGAGAGTTGGCAGACGGCGAGAAGGACCAATGTAGAGAAAAATGAGGTATAGTTTATTACTATTCGCTGCCGTTTTATTTCGTGTGCAGTTCGGATATTGGACTATGTCATTCGAAGTTATATGCGTGGGATGTATTGTGTATAGGAGTACCCTAAGCTGTAGTCGATCACACAGTCATTCGAGACTACAGCCATTCCTGAGCTAATAGTACTTAGGCAATAACAACATTCAACTTAAATCGGGAACCTTCACTGGCTGTGTGATCTATCTATCACTGTGTCATGGTATTCATATTCCGACAGGGACATGGTATGTCAGAGCTTGGAAATGGTGGGTGTTTCACCAGCTCAGCCGATACGGCATGGTTTCAAGATACTGTTGAAGCACAAGGCCATTGCAACACACGCGAACTTCGGTAGATTGATATGGAAAACAACCACAGCCACAACGATGATGATGACAATGTTAGATTTGAAGTGTATATCTCATGTTATATCATAATATACAGTACATAACCTTTAAAAAAATAGGTTCAGAAGAGTGGGATAGTCTTCTAGACAGTCACTAATTTGGAGAGCCTATCTTCACTCTTTTAAATAGTATTACTAATGCTACATTTGACCTTGATAAAATAGGTGATGGTTATGTTCATTAGGCTTCTGATCCATCACCATGCATATGTGGCAAGACAAGAAAGACGAACAGACAGACAGAAGGACAGACCAACAGATGACACTGACAATTCCGTTCCATTCCAGGCATCATTACAGTCTAAATATTCCGTCAAAATGCACCAGAATATGCCATTTTACTCAAATTAGATATCAAAATTTCCCAGATGGGACGTGCCATTTAGCAGGGATGTAGAAGTTCCACTTCAAAAATATTTCTTCTGTTTCAGTGTATAAAAAAATATATATCAATAGTTGTAACTATGCTGTCAAAATGCAACGTTATGTGCCATTTTACATTTGAGTTTAAAATAAATTCTGGGGGCCTCCACATAAAACAAAAAACTTGAGTATTAACCAAGTGATAATTAGTGATTTTACTGTTTGAAAATTGGCCTAAATGCATGACCAGACAACTGGAGACTAAAGAAATGTAATCAGAATAGCCATACAAATGAACTGGATCAAAATTCTTATATCAGTAATGGAGCGTGAAGTGGCACTGATTCTGGAAAGGAATTGTTTACTTTGCTGACACAAACAGTCTACTAGTTCCCTTATGTAAAGTGCATTATGCAGTAAGTCAACCACTTCAGATTTTATTGTGTGATTGGTCAACATACAGGCATAATCAATAATCTCTGCAATAACTAGCTTTGAATAACGGATGTATTACAAGCGTCTAGTCCGTCATTCATAATCCAGCCGTCGTCCATTAGAGAATATCCGCGTCAATAATCCAAAGACCTATTCCATATTCCATATAACAGTATTAGCACCAAATTCAAAAAGACATTCATCCAAGTTGCCACATGAACAGGTACAATAAAAGCGTACCTGAGATACAACACATATCACGAGTCGTTAGAGTCTTGGTATGTGCTTTTAGAATAGGTTTACCAGAAGACTATTCTGTGAAGTCATGTGACGCAGTCAGTATGTCGGCACCTCTTCCCACTTCCCTTATATGTGTTGTAATTTTTACCTGTATATGGCGAGATTCTGCTGGTGGACGTTTCGTCCCCGAGGCCCGCCCCCTGTACAGACCTTTTTGGTCTTTGATATATGTTGGCATTTGTGGGAAGTTGATGCTGGGTCGACATCGGGCCTTACAGACTAGTCTTTTGTGTTAATTGCCGTCATTTACATCTGACGACGATACAGCTCACCAATCGCCAATGTACGTGTTGTCACAGCGAAACAGCTCACTAATTACCAGTATACGAGATGTCAGATCATTTCCATCATAGCTCTCTAGATTTGTATCTAATACCGCTTATGCCGGTGCTAGGGGCCGTGTGGTCATATCATCCAAGTTGCCACATGAACAGGTACAATAAAAGCGTACCTGAGATACAACACATATCACGAGTCGTTAGAGTCTCGGTATGTGCTTTTAGAATAGGTTTACCAGAAGACTATTCTGTGAAGTCATGTGACGCAGTCAGTATGTCGGCACCTCTTCCCACTTCCCTTATATGTGTTGTAATTTTTACCTGTATATGGCGAGATTCTGCTAGTGGACGTTTCGTCCCCGAGGCCCGCCCCCTGTACATATCTTTTGGTCTTTGATATATGTTGGCATTTGTGGGAAGTTGATGCTAGGTCGACATCGGGCCTTACAGACTAGTCTTTTGTGTTAATTGCCGTCATTTACATCTGACGACGATACAGCTCACCAATCGCCAATGTACGAGTTGTCACAGCGAAACAGCTCACTAATTACCAGTATACGAGTTGTCAGAGCATTTCCATCATAGCTCTCTAGATTTGTATCTAATACCGCTTATGCCGGTGCTAGGGGCCGTGTGGTCATATCATCCAAGTTGCCACATGAACAGGTACAATCAAAGCGTACCTGAGATACAACACATATCACGAGTCGTTAGAGTCTTGGTATGTGCTTTTAGAATAGGTTTACCAGAAGACTGTTCTGTGAAGTCATGTGACGCAGTCAGTATGTCGGCACCTCTTCCCACTTCCCTTATATGTGTTGTAATCATAGTATACATAAACATAGGCTTGTTTCTTGCAAGAGAGAAGCGGTCAACAGTTCACAATGATGCAAAAATGTTCCAAAAATATCAAATCCGTATCGCTGATCAGTATTCTTAATCCATAATATTCGTTGTAAAGTCGTCATCTAAAGAATGATGTATCTCAGTCACGCTTTGATTGTGACTGTTCAGATGAGTACCAGGATCTTGAAGTACATAGGTTCATACGGCCCCTAGCCCGGGTTAAGCGGAATTAGACACAAGTTACGAAACGTAGCGCCATAGATCTTGCACGCTACGTTCGTATTTTGCTATCAGCATGCGATATGTATCGCCAAATTTGAGAAACTTTGAGTGTAGGCGCTTGGTGGAATAGCCCTGTTTTTTAAGTTTCTGCACAATGTTTTGTGACGTTGATTAAAATCGTCACATTTAACACAGGATCTAGCAAATGCTACTAAGCGAGATATGTATACGCCATATGCAGGTCCCACTGGAATATTACTGTCCAGAAAGGGATAGTTTACGATGTCGAAATTGTAATCATCTCTTTTGTCATAAAGTCGACGAGAGAGAATGCCCGCTTCATTTTTATAGAGATATAGATCTAAATATGATGTGCCTGTAGGGCTATCTGTAGTTTCCTTCAAATCCAGTGAATGTGGATATATATCCTTCACTGCGTCATTTATATAGCGATTATCCACAGCGAGAAGATCGTCTATATAGCGTCTGGTGAATGAGAAGGAACGGGCTTTGAATGGATCGGTTTTTGAAAGCGCCTGCATATAGTCATATTCATAAGAGAACAGATACAGGTCAGCCAACAGGGGTGCACAATTAGTACCCATTGGAATACATATATGCTGCTGATATATTGTGTTGCCAAATTTCACATAGATATTTTTAATGAGAAATTCAAGCAACTCTATAAACAAAGAAACATCCCATGAATGATGTCGTTTTACTAATGGTTGGATCCTAAGTGGTAGTATCCAATAAATTGAAATATCTTCCTTTACAGACTATCCAATTACCAAACAAACACAAAGAAGAACACACAGCTATGATTGGCTGTATTCCATTTCTGAGTAATCTTCTACCATGACTGTATATTGCCAAACTTCCTCAGAATGACTGGTCAAGTGTCAACATGGACAAGGACATCAGCAATCATGTTATTGTAAATATGAGGCATGAAAAGGAATGATAAGGATAATTCGAAGAAAGTGCTCATTCAGTGGACTTTCCCTATTTAATAAGAAATTTGACTGGCTTTTCATCATGGAGACAAGCAAGATTAAGTGACCATAGTGCTTTACCTTTTTAGCCAGGTGTATTCACTTCATCAGTTAAGAAGCTTCGAGAGATATGAAGTGGGTGTAGTAGCAATATTGTTTACCTGTCAATGTGGCTCAAAGAAATATCAAATGAAGGACGGTCAGATATGACTGTTGACATGTTGATTCCTCTTTACTAATGATCCCCAGGTCTTATCCAACACTATACAATGATATATGGAGAATTTACATTCAATGCAGGCATGTAAATCAGTACAAACAGAAGGAGATATATAGAATACAACTACATGTAGATACATCAAACAGCTGTTTTAAAATATGTTGAATGGAATAAACCATGTGTAATGCGGTCAACTGCAGGTGAATGATATCACAACAAGTCATTTATTTAATAATGATAGATGGAGGATTTATATCCAAAATGGGCCTACCATATTACCAACAGAACAAGCATGCACATATAAGAAACCACTGGATACTTCACTGCAGTAAAGAAGAACAGCATTTTGGGACGACTATTTCATTCTGCTTATTTTCTCTGGGTTTTGCCATCTTCAGAAAAATCAATGTGTTAAATAACTGCAGAATATCAAGTTTGCCAAAGTCGTGCCCTTAGGGTAAAGGTAACGCCACCAAAACGTTTTCAGCTCTGTGTCTATCCTACAAGAAAACTATATCCAAATTTCGTGAGCAAAGCCATTGGAAAAATATTATGTCAGAACGGTTTATAATCTTCATGACTACAGCGCCATCCAATGATAAAATGAAAACATGCAAACACACCAGGCAAATTCCCCTGACCTGGGGAGATAGCAAACAAAGTTTGACAGAAAAATCTCTAATGGTTTAAGAGATATAGATGTTTCAAATAATGATGGCGGTGCTGACAAATTTTCGAATTCAGCAGTCATTGGATCACATAAAAAAGATAAAATACAGCTCCAGCCATATCATACTTATGTTCAACAACCTGGAATACACTAATATACAGCTTATCTCTATTCAAATCGGTCAATTTTCATTTATTGAAAAACGTCACCTTTTGAGTTCCCAAAATCGTGCCTTTAGGTTCACTCTAACACCACCAAATCCTTTTCAGCCCTGTATAAGATCACTATTAGTCCGGTGGCTTAAGGTCAAGATCGTGACTGACTGGAATAAAGCACCATATTTTGCAGAGAGGCTCATTTGGGCATAAGAAATGATCTCAGAAGGGGTGCTCACTTCTACGGGAGGTGGAAGGCCCTTAATTTGCATAAATCCAATATGGCCGCCATAATACACACAGTAGCCTACTGTTGGTGACTATTTGACAGCTTCAATCGCCTTTTTATACGAGATTGGTTTTCTACCAGCCTGACTGACTCAAGAAGAAAATAATGACTATAATTGGAAACTTTATTACCCGTTGAATATCCAATATGGCCGCCAGAGCGTCACCAATAATGATATTATTGCTATACACATGTATGTGTGTTTGTATACATGCTAATATATATCATATTTATTTATGAAGGCTCCATTGAGAGGTTTCTATACATGTAGCTCAGTTATGATCGACTGGATCAAGCACGCATGAAGGTTATTGGCTATCTTTTTTCTAAAGATATCCAATATGGCCATCAGCGCCACATCATCAATGCTGATTATCGGTTCTAAAAACAACTGTTTCAAAGGATGAACCTTCAGGTTATCGCACATGCCACATAAAATGTTGCCAATTGGATTCTTCCAGGCTCCTTTCATGTAAATTAGCATGTGTAAATCCAGCGGCAAAGGTCAGACTAAAATTGTGCTAAATAACTACCCTGAGGTAGATTTACTTGTTTCAAGTTTCACAAACGGTTTCGATATTTGGCACTCGAGAAAATATTTTTTACTGTCTCGCATAATCGTTCATCTGCTATGCAAAACCCTGTTATCGTAGAAGCTAAATTAGACAAAGCGTTGTCGAAAGGTCGAGTTGCTGGTCCCTTCTCAACTCCTCCTTTTGACAATAAGGTTTGCTCTCCATTAGGCTTAGTCTCCAGAAAAAAACCTAATACGTTTAGGAGCTTTTGATGGCCGAGCTCTATAAGGCGCATCGCTGGCGATCGCAAGCCTCACACCGCTGAACCGACACGAGTTCCAGCCTCGCCGTTGCATGTGTGAAAGTTTGCCAGTTAGTTGCGGACGGGCCGGAGGTGGTTCTCTTCCGGTATTCCAGCTTCCTCTATCAGTAAAAGTGGCTGTCACCATATGAGTGAAATAACCCCTTGAGTGAGACATTAAACCAAATCCCCTCTAATGCTTTTAGAATGATACACGACTTATCTTGCTCTGGAAAATCTGCCTTGTCTATTAACGGTGAGATTCAACAAGACCTGATATGTTGAATACGTAGACATCAGATATCGCGATTGCACTAGTTCAAAAACATGGCCACTAAAGCTTGATGGCAAAAACCGTTTTAGATGATGCCTTCTGCATCATACCTATCGAGCCAGCGATTCACCCCTTATTGGAGTTTTCCTAGGGCGACAAGTATTTTTGTGATCAGTGCCTCTCGATGGGATGCTCTACATCTTGTAAGATATTAAAGAACTCAAGTCATTCTCTGCAATCGGTTATGGCTATAAAATTCGGCATATCAGAGGTCATCCACATACTGGACGACTTCATGTTCGTCGGTGTAGCTCTGTAGTTGTTCTGTAGCTCTCAACACTTTCACTTACTTGTGTGAGTATTTGGGCATTCCAATCAAATATTCTAAGACCTACTACCCATGAACTACTATGGTTATGCATGGGATTCAACTGGACTCCAGAACTATGAAAGCATCATTTCCAGAAGACAAAATTCATAAACTGAAAAGCATGTTGGGTGAATTCTCGTGCCGTAAGAAGGTAACTCTCATTGGCTCGCACAATTTTGCCTGTAAAGTCGTCGTGCCCGGCAGGGCGCATTTCTCCGCTGCCTGATAGAATTTAACCAAAGTTGTATCACAGCGTCACATTCGCTTAAATAAAGCTAGAGCCTATGTTAATACCTGGCTTGGATTCCTGGAGTCTTTCATCGGAAAATTAAGTTTTTTTCTCCAAATTGGGTATCCAATTTCGACGCTCCTGGTACCTTGGGTTTGGCGGCTGTTTTTGGATCCTCGTGGATAGACCAAGGATGACCAGCACATCTTGCCCATATCATGACCAGTCAAGAAGTGCTTGCCGTGGAAATTTGGGACCATAAACTGGCAAATCATAACGTTCTCCTTCTTAAATTGCGATAATATGGCCGTGGTTGAAATAATCAATCACCAGTCTTTTTGAATTTGGTGCCAATACTGTTATATGGAATATGGAATAGGTCTTTGAATTATGGACGCGGATATTCTTTAATGGACGACGGCTGAATTATGGATGACAGACTAGACGCTTGTAATTTCATTGCTGAGGAAATTAATTAGTAGTTGCCTGCCTTCGAAATGGCATTCTATTCAGATCAAAACATATTTCGGAACAATCTTATTCCTGACACACTCTCGCGGTTACAATTTCAGAAAGCGCTGTCTCTAGCCCCTTAGCTCAACCGCTCGTCACATCCAATATCCTGTCTGACTTTTTGAAGCAGAAAGTTAGAATTGTTCTGACGGCGTCCCTTGCTGAATCTTCCTTGAAAGTATACAAGCGCGCATAACAAGTATATAGAGATTTCCTCAATAACAATGGTCAGTGTGCCAGTAAGATAATCCTCATCTCATCGTCACAGTTGGTTTCCTTCAAAGCATTCTTGCATTTCAACAAGTAAGCACCCTCCATAGCTTGTACAGTCGTATCGACTATCAGTTATGTGCACATTTTGGCTGCAGTACACGATCCTGTGCGGTTATTCCTTGCCAAAAAGCTACTTTCGGGCATGTCAAAATTACACGGCCGGATAACAGACTGCCCATAACAGGATATCCTCCATATTTTATGCTATACCCCACATTGTATCCATGTAATTCGTTTACGAGCAATGATCTTGATAGCATTTCATGCATTCTTACGCGTTAATGCATTGACAGTTCGTTCAGAACAAGACAGCAATAGCAATGTTCTTTAATAGAACGATGTCTCTTTCTCCGATCAATCTGGCCCGTTACAAAGCATGTACATTATTATCGGCAACTTCAAACACAACATATCCCATAAACCAGTTCATTTGTTTAGACTGATAATATTAGATATTGTCCAGTTCAAGCAATCCGTGCTTATTTTCCGTTACATATTTCACATCCGAGGACGGCCCCTGTTCCAGTTTCCAGAGGATGCGCCCGTTTCAGCAGCCCAAATCTCAGCTCATGTAAAAAACGAAATCTCTTTAATCGACATTGACCCTCTTTAATAGGTCATAGTTTTGGCATTGGCGCCGCCACTTCATCTCCAGCAACAGGAACCCCGAATAACATATTCAAAATGTGCCAAACGCTATATTAGTATGACGCATTTCACTTGGTAGCTATGCATTGTCCAGTCACGGGTTGCATTGTATGGTCGTCCCAACGAACTTATTGCATAGATAAGGATCTGGTCCAACTTGACCCAGGTTGGCAAAGGTCAGCCAAGGGCTGCCGTGCCTTCTGAGTCAGTTATATATGATTATTTTCTAATATTTACTGTATACGTAACACCATATAAACAAATAATAATAACAAAATTAATTCAAAATTTTGCATCGAAAATTCGTCAAAAATTGACCATATTTTGGTTCTGA